>CM057379.1:1315000-1490000 GCA_030015415.1 Cynopterus sphinx | reverse complement strand
GCCCTCCACCGGGGACGCCGTCCTGCGTCTTTGTCCAGAGAAGAGGAAGCAGCCAGAGCTCACAACCGCCGGAAGGCGAATCCTCCACACCCGCTGGGTGGCTGGGGGGGTCTTCCCAGCGCGACGTGTGCGCCCGACGGCCGAGCTCACCCCGACGGGCGGCTTTTAAAACCGGGAGCCGGAGAAACTTCTAGAATGCCCGCGAGTCGTGTGGACGTGCCCAGGACCTGTCCCGAGGAGGAGCAGCGATGAGAGGAGAATCAAAGGTCTCGTTTCCCTTTCTCGTGCTCGGATGGGAATGAAAAGGATCGGATAGAGGCGCTGACCTAACTGCTGGGCACGTTCTGCCCCGGACCAGGCGGCCACGTTCTGCCCGTGACCTTCTGGGGTCACGCTCGGCTGCGCCCCCGTCGCTCTGATCCCCGGGTGAGTCCCCCCGGGAGCATCCCTAAGCAGATGGCGGCTGCTGGGCCAGGCGAGGAGGACCTTGTCACGGTCCCCGTTAGTCGCCTCGGGAGGCCACGAGCACTCTGACCCGTGTCCCGAGGGAAACGAACTGCGGCAGTTTTCCCTGGAAGGTGGGCGCGGGCGAGGGCCCGGCCGCGAGGAAGGAGTCAGAGATGCTCCCAGTTCCAGCACCTTCCACGCAGCCCCGTCCCGGGAATCGGCCGCGTGTGGGCGGCGTCTGAGCACGTGCGTCGTGGATGGATCCCGAAACCCCCGGGATAACTGAGACGTGGGACTTATTCCCGCGCGGGTTTCTGACGAACGGCCCCTCGGCCACCGGAGCGTGGACAGGCCCTTCACGGCCCTCTCTGGAGAGACGAGGACGCGGCTCGTCCCGACGGCCTGGCTGCTTCAGGCGCGGGAGGAGAAAGCCAATGGAGGGGGATTTTGGCCGATTGACCAGTGGCTCCTCGAAGAGAGGATTCCTTTCTCACTCCATGAATCACGGTTAAAAGGGGACGTCAGGAGGCGGAGGAATGGACGGCATCGCAAGAAAAAGGGAAAGAAAAGAAGTGACAAGAAAAGAAATTTAAATAAAAAACCAGGAAACTTCTGGGAACCCTGGCTCGCCGGTGCGGTTGGCCAGCGCCGTTCCGACATCGTGGCCGCGTTGTGTCAGGGGACGAGGCCAAGTGTCCCCTGGTGGCACCGACGTCGATACCCAGGCACCTGGTCCCCGACGCCCTGCCCGCGCCGACCTGCAGGGGCGGCCGCACGCCCTTCCAGAAGCAGGTCCGGTGCGGGCGGGGGGGCCGCGGCAGGTGCCCGCGGCGCCGCTGGGGGCTCCTGTGCCACGCGGGGTCCGGGGTCGGGGAGGGGACAGTCCTGGGGCTTCCGGCGGCCTCTGCAAACTGTGTTGACGGCGACAGCCCCGAGAGGGCCGATGCGGGCTGGGGAGACAGGAGGGAGGACCTGGGGACCTCCCGGGCTCCTGACACCCCGTGTGGATGACACAGCCTCGCCTTCCCCAGGAGAGATCAGCGCTGGGGACCTAAGGACACCGAGCTCCCCTAAAGCCACGTGCCCCCCGGCTGACTAGGGAGGCGGGGGAGAGTGTGGTACCCAGACAGCGTCTTCGCGGGAGAGACGCCCGGGACAGGCCTCCTCCTCGGCTCCCGGCCTCACCGTGCAGGGGTCCACCGCGGCTCGGCCCCGCTCTGCCCCCGACTGCCGACCCCGGGCGCAGGACCAGGCCTCGCCATCCCCGGAGCCCATGCGCCCAGGGCAGCCGCCGCTCCGCCTGGTGCTCAGCTGCTTGGGGGGTAAATAAATCAAGGGGCAGGTGAATGGGGGTCACGTGAGAGATCAGGGACCCTCAGCGACTTCGCGGGTGGCTCCTTGGATGAGGTGGCCCACGCCAAGAGCACACGGGGCAGCTCCGACGGGGCGCACGCCGGGCGAAGGCGAGTCCGCATCCGGATGGGGCGCTTCCTTTCCGCGGGGGCCGAGGTGTAGCTTCGCTGGGTCGCTGGCACGAGTTGGCTTCACTTCCCTCCTGTGCGGTTCAGGATCTGAACCACGACCCACGTCCACGGTTGTCCAGTCCCGTCCCCTCTGGGGCACGGGGGGCCGAACGTAAGCGCGGCTGCGACCACACTTGCGCCCTGAAGAGGCGGCCCGAGTTTGCTGTCTCTCCGTGGGAAACAAATGGAACCATTCGCTTAAAAAGAAAAAAAACTGTCACCGAGGAGAGGCGCTGGGACGCCACCACCCCACTGGCCCCGGCCTTGGTACCCGCCGGCACCGCTGGGAGAGGCTTTCAGTTACCGAGCCTTCCCCTCCGCCCCCTAAGACCGTTTTCTCGTGTTCTCCCCGCAAGGGCCGGGCCCCCTCCCTGAACAACCTTCTGTGTTGTCGTCTCTTCCCTGAGTTACGCCCACGTCGCCTGCACCGCCACGTCAGCTTCGCACAAAACGGTCCAGTGGGCCTTTCTCCGTTGCTCGGTCTCCTCGTCCTGTTTTGGGGACCAGATTGTTCTGGCGCAGGAAAGGCTTCTGGAGGCAAAACAAACAAAAACAAAAACAAAAACCCCACAAAAACAATTAATAGGAGCAAAAATCCTGTCCCTCGGCTGCCGGGAAAACGCAGAACGTTCCAGGTGAAGGGGAGCTGCCGCAGGGACACCCGACGCAGGCTGCTGCGGCATCACGGACGCCACCGTGTCTGCAGCAAGGGCGGCCTCGTTCCTGGCGGAGACACCCCTGCCCCCCGGGGCCTCTAGGACACACCGGGCAGCCGGGAGCCAGCCCGGAGTACGGCAGGCATCGCGGTGGACGGCGCTGCCCGGCTCAGCCCGTGCTCGGCCGTGTACGGACCCTGGCGGGGGTGGCGTGGGAGCAGCGCCGTGGCAGGCTGGTGGCCTTCGTCTTCCGAGAGGGACGCCGTCTGCGTTCAACCCTGTCCTGCCTCCGTGGAAGAGCTGAGCTGGTGAGGGGGGGAGGAGAGAGAGAGAGAGAGAGGGAGGGAGGGACTAAATGAGAAGGCTCACGGATCTGCCCAAGCCCCGGGTTTCCGTGAAATGTTAATTCACGCAACATGTCAAGAGGAGACACCCGAGGAGCAGCCCTTCCCTCTGGGGCGGGCGCCCTGACCGCAGCGTACCCACCAGTCCGGGGCCCAGGCGTGCGTGCGCCTGTGGGTCACTGCTGGGCCCGTGGGAGCCCGCGGGGGCGCTCGGGGTCGTGGCGCAGCACCGACCCCGGCCCGGAGGTCCAGCAGCGGCTGCCCGCAGCCTTCCACGCTGCTGACGGGCGATCAGCCACGAAACGCTCGGGGAGTCTCCCCACCGCTCCGCGTGGATTCTCGCCAAGCCGCGTCGAATCAAACATCTGTCAGCAGCTCAGTTAGGGCCCCCATCCCGCGTCCTTCGTCATCCACGCTTGTCTCCGCGACGTAAACCCGGGGGTAAAACAGACGAGAACGCGGCTCCGCGGACAGTTGCATCACTGGCTCAGGATCGTTGTCTTCAAACCCGCGGGTTTGCGGTGGTCATTTCGTCCTGCACGGAGCCGGCGCGCCGCCCCGCAGTCACGGGAAGAACCGAGGACGGCCCGTGAGCCCTGGGAGCCCCGTGGACGCCCGGGCCACAAAGGCCCCGCAGTCAGCTCGCGGCGCGGATGTCAGCGACGTGTTACAACAGCAGAAACGGGGAGGGGGATGGGCAGGGAGGATGTGACCCCCCCGTCTGTGGAAGCAGAGTCTTACCCGAGACACTCACGCCTACTAACAAGCCCCAGGGGGGAAACACTGGAATCGCGGGCCTTCTGTGGGGTGGGGGCGGGAGCACGGCCGAGCCCCCCGGGTGGATTCGTGGCGCCGGATGTATCGACCCCGACCGGGCTCTTACAGACTCCTCCGGCCTCTGTTTCAGCAGAGCTCGGTTTTACAACTCGGTGAGTCCATCACCCCGATCGCGGCCAAAAGAACAGAATCAGAAGAAAATCACCTGCGGCTTCCTCACCTGGGCTGGTGCGGCATTTTCGGAAACAGCATCCACCTCGGGTCGTTAGAAAAACAAACAACAAGTCAGATCTGAAGGAGTGGAAGGAAGGACCTGATAAGCAAGAGGAGAAATGAGCGAAACACCAAAATACAAAAAACGTAGATGAGCTGGACACGGTTCCAGAAAAACGCAGCCTCCCAGATTATAAAAAATAGATGTTATTAATGGCCCCGTAAAATGGAAAAAAACATTTAATTAAAAATCTTTCTGTGAAGATGTCAGTCTCTGACGTTCACTGGCGATTCCACCAGACGTTAGCGAGAACTGAGGAAGTCACAGCGTCACTGGGATCTAGATCCTTCCGAATCTGCTTCGAGAGGGACGCTGTCCCCCCGTCGTCCAGAGGAGCCGGCGGAAGTCCTCTCCTCGACGTGAGGGCCGCGCTGCCGGCGAAGGTGACGATGCGGGGCCCACGAGAGGCCTCTCCCCCCGTCCGTAAGCTGTTCGGGTCCTGTTGGCCCGTCTCTGCCGCTGTCTCCCACCCTGAGATCGGTTAAGGTCACGTCAGACTCCAGGGAGGAACCCGCTGCGAGGACCAACCCGCCCACAGCACCCTCAGGATCGGGGCGTTTCAGTGGCTGCGGCTTACCCGATGGAACGATGGCGGACGCGGGGCAGGCACGACGCGTCCTCCGAGGTGGCATCGTCCATGGCACGGGTGTGCCGACGACGAAGGAGAACAAGCCCGCCCAGGGCCCAGATGTGGCGGTTTTAGAGGCTCTGTGGTGGTCAGGTGACCCCCCAGAGGCGGTGGACACGGGGCCCACCCAACTGTGCCACCCTCTGTCCAGCGAGTGGGAGCCTCTGGCAGGGGACTCGACCCATCGCGCCCGCACTGGCCACCTGGCCCCCCCGTGCCAGTGCTGCCCTCAGTCTCCGGCCTCCTGCCCTAAGCCGCGGTGCCCCCTTGTTCTGACGGAAGGAGCTGGAAGCTCACTGACCAGCGAGGCCTCAGACCCACAGCCCCGCGCGGGGCTGGCCTCGCGGGAGCGCCCCGAGCTGGTTCTGCCAGGGGAAAGCTTCACTCTGGCCCGCGAGCAGGTCGCTCGTGCTGCTGAGTCAACCCCCCGCTCGTCCGGTCCTGGGCGTCCGTCTCGGTGGCTCGACTGTTACGAGCCGGCCCCGGAGGAAGGGACGGTTCCATTGTGGCAGCAAAGTCGCGCGTCCCAGCCTGCGAGGCCGCGGTCAGACCCCGGCCCGAGGGGCCATGAGCAGCGTCTCCCACGCCGGAATCGGGGACACGGCCCTGCCCCGTGGCTCTGCCTTTGAGTTCTCAGACGTGAGACTTCGACCATCGAATGCATGGGGACAAGAGAGAGAGAGCGTCATCGGCTCCAAGGACCCATGCGGAGAGGCACCAGCACGAGGTAGAGGAAGGGAACGGCAAAGGGAGGTTTCCCCTGGGCCGGTTACGGAGAAAAGACCAGCTAACGGGTTCCTTAGACCAGGAGGAGTAGGATTTGGAGAACTTTCCACGAAGGGAGGATAACGTTATTATTATTATTAATTATTATTATTATTATTATTTATTATTATTTTTATTATTATTATTAATCATCATTATTATTAATCATCATTATTATATTAATTATTATTATTATTAATCATTATTATTAATCATTATTATTAGTCATTATTACTAATCAGGCCATATACGATGGCTTCAGCAACAGCTCTCTTTGGGGTTTGCTGTGCTTCGTTTTATTTTGGTGAAAAGAAAGATACTTAGAAAAGGCTCTCGGAAGCTCATTCACTCAGCGTCCCGCCAGCCTCCCGATGCTCCCACGGGTCACACATCTCCTCGTCGTGAATTTTCCACTCAGGCGCTGTCGGCCTGGCGGATGCAAAAGGTACGTTAGAGCCCGTCAGATTCTCACCCAACGGAATTGCTTTTTCTCCAAATCGGAGGACTCCTTCTAAGCTCATTCAGTCCACATATTTCGGGGGAAAAAAAGCTTTCAGAAATGTACGATTAAACGAACCCAGAGAGACATGTGGGGAAACGTGACCTTTTTCTAAATCCCAAGTAAATAGTTATCTCTCTGATCTTATCGACTCGGTATGCCAGCGGCTAGCGGGTGAGAATACGCCGCTTCTCCCTGGGAAGGGGAAAACACACACAAGCTGAACTAAACCAATTATCCGAGGAAGGAGCAGGGCACGGCAATGGACTGATGTTTAACTCTCCGCTCTTTCCGAGTGGCCCAAACAAACCCGCACAGAAAAAATACCTCCGTGTGAGAAGTCGTCCCCAGGGAAGGGTGGGGATGCCCACGGAGAGCTCCCCGGCCATTGCAGCCCGCAGCTGGCCTGCCGTTCCCCGGGACTGACCCCGAACAAGGGCCAAGTCAACCGCCAGGGCCCACTGTCCGTCCGGCGGCCTGTGCCGGGCCCCACGCTTGGTCCCGGTTTCCGAGCACGAACAGGGCTCCCCGTCAGCCCTCGAGCTGCACTTCGTGAGGAGACGAAGGTGTGAGGAAGGCGGGAGCGCTCCGGCGCGGCGATGCCTCCCTGCGGGGGCTGCCCAGGGAAAGGCGGAGAGAGAGGAGCGAGTCACGTGGAGGCTGCTGCGTGGCCTGTGGGGACCTCCCGGGACTGCCGAGGGTGGCCCCCGGAAGCAGGAGTGCCACGGAGCCTCCTGTTTTGTCTCGGCAAGCGTCGGGGAGCCGTTCTGCGAAATGAAAGGAAGAGAACGACGCTAAAAGCCATGCTTTTCTCACAGAGGAGCCTCGCACGGACCGTGCGGAAAAGATCCGACAGATAAAGGGTGTGGACCCAGGAAAGCGAACTGGAGAATCTGCGTGAAAAGTTAGAAAACTCGACGCAAGGCACGCCTCTGCCATGGCACTTCTCGTGGCCGATGCCCCATCAGGAGACGGTGCCTGTACCCCACGCCCCGTCGACGGGGAACAATGAACCGTTCGGCGAAAAATTACATCGACTATTTTGATTTTGGCATCGATCGTCGAGGACGGCCGAGTTTGACGTTTCTTTTTTTGAAAAAGAAGAATTGTTTTGACATTAAAATGCCAAAGACCCACACTGCACCCTCTGAAAGACACGAAGACTTTGGAGGGGCCGATTTGACAGGTGACGTGGCAGCCGCACAACACCTGAGGCTGTTTCCTCGTTTTTTGTTTTAATTAAATGTATTTTCCTAAAAACAGCATCATAATAATGACACTGGTGATGACTGGGAATACAGAAGTGTCTGCACACACGTGAAGCGTTTCCATATTTCACGTGGACGTGAAACATAAAAACCTACTGCGCATGCCTGCATGTTATATTCGTGTGTCCCAAGCTACCCCAGAGCGGGAGAGGCCTCGTGGAATTTAACGGGGTGTCCCGAGCCCCCTTCCTCCAGCTCAAAACGCAGCGACCAAATCCAGTCCTGAGTGTTGGCACGGCGATCGCCAGCTCCCCCAGGCTACGATCTCGCCGCCCCTTTTCACGGAGCGAGCGCCCGGCACCGGCGGTTCTCGTCCTCCTGTGTCTGCGCCTCGTCTTTGGCTCCAGCCTCTGGAAGCCAGAGCGAGCCCCATCCCGCCGCGGAACGCCCCGCGCGGGTGCGGGACGTCTGCATCACTGTACGGGGGCGGGGCAGACCTCCAACGAACGCGCCCGTTTGCACGAGCCTGCGGTCCCGAGGGCCCGGCCGAAGCAGTGCGTCGGCGCGTGGAAGGTTCCCGAAGCCCGGCGAGGAGCCCCCTCTGCGAAGGCGCCTCCGCAGCCGCGTGGGCGCAGGCCCATCCTCAAAGCACGGGCGGGCAGTGGGCCCGGGACAGCGTTTTTCCCGACTCCGCGCAGCCGGGCTGAGCTGCTGCCCGGCCTGGGGTTCCTTCCGTCACCTCACCCCTGCGGAAAGGCCGCGCTTCAGTGCCGGAGCCGTTAGCCCAGCGGGCGCGCCAGCCCCGGCGGCCGCCAGGGCGAAGTCGGGCTCGTGCACTCTGCGGTCCCCTCCATAACCGCTGTCGATGCGTCTCTCGGACTCAGATCCCGTCGAGAGTCAAAACCGTGCGTCCTCGGTGGCTCAGAGCGGCGTGTCCGTTCTCTTCAACCTGCCGGGCTCCAAGCGGAAACGTCTTTCCCCGGGTCCTCGTGGCTGAGAGTCGCAGTGGACGTGGGTGGCCTTTACGTTTCCTTGACGGACTGCTGTGAGGTTTCGGTGAAGTAAAACAAACACAACCCCAGTCGGACTCCTTAACCTGCCCCTGACCCATTGCTGGCCGGCTCTGAAGCGTTCTCACCGGTTCCCTTTGCTGAAAAACGTACGATCTCACGTGAGAAAAGCGCACACTGGACGGGCAGCATTCGGCGTTGCTGCACCGGCGACCAAAAGGGGAAGTGCAGATTCGGTTTTAAATATCTGTGCTGGGCAGAGAGTGCGGGCCCCCAGCGGGAACAGACCCGTGCCCGCCGCTCGCCAGCCACGTGGCCGCTGGGGCTGACTCGATTTGGGGTGACACGGGAGCTAAAGTGGGTCTGTGGCTCGCGACGCTTGAAGGGTGAGTGCCGTGGGGTGGCCGGAGCAGATCCCGGTGGGAGGTGTGTGCTACGCAAACAGGAGCTTTGCGAATTTTTAAATTTCCCTCGAATCTTCACCAAAACGCTCCTAACGCAGTGAAAAAGGGCGAGGCTGTCGGTCTGAAAGGTAAGACTGGGTGGCCGTGGAGCGCCCTGCGTCCGCCCTGCGGCTTGTCCCTGAGCGGCCTGTCGCCGCCTCCTTCTTCACGGCCCCCACGGAAATCTCGGACGCCGTGTCTCACGGTCCCTTTCGTCTAGTTTAGTGCAGAATAGCACGTGCTAGTATTGAATTTAGAGCTTAAAATTTCCTACAAAATTTCAAAAAAAATAAAATAAAACAAATGAAGATCCATGAAGCCGCTTGAACTAATCCCCCGTCTTTTCCCCAGTAAAACTGTCTGAGCCACCTTCGCCTGAACCTGACTTTCATCCCAGGGCCATACAAGAGGCGAGCCTGCGGGAGCACCCTTGCTAGCGCTGAGGTCCTCTGCCCTTGAGACAAATCAACCAAATGTCCCCCGAGGGGTTTCTCTCAGCCTCGGCTGCATGGCTGCGCTTCCTACCACTCGCTGACGATGCTGTGACATTTAACCTTTTCAAACAGCCAGCGCAGTCCGGACCGTACACCTCAGCGTGAGCCGGTTCAGGATCCCGTTATTCGGAGAGAACGTAATCACGGGGACAGACGCAAAGGACGTGCTTAGGGCGCACGACGTGGAACGCTAGAGGGCCGCGCTGCTTCCGTGGGCAGACACGGAGAGGCCTGGGGTTAGAACGGACGTCCCCGCCCTGGCTCGATCGGGAGATTCTTGATTTAGGGTTGGTGATGCTCGGCCGCCACCTGAGACCGAGGAGCAAACAGCATCCGACGTACGAAGCTGCTGCCTCCGGACGTGGCTCGGCAGCGGGGGCAGCCGGCTGGGAAAAGCAGGCCCCGCCCCGACTCCTCCCTCTTCACCGTTCTCTCCCCCCCCCCATGTCACCTCTTGACGAGTCGACTTGCGGATTGGTTTGTCCCTGGTGCAGACGGAGGGCTGGCACGTAGTAGGTACTCAGGAAATAGGAATTCTGAGACTAAACATGGGGGGAGAGGTACTTTTTTTCAACAACTCGCAGGTCGTTTGGAGAAACGATGGTTCCGTAGAGAACTGCGATGTGGCGATTTGATGTTACCGCGTGTGCACGTGGGCACTATGCACGCGCGCGTGTGTGTGTGGACGCGCGTGCACAGCGTCCCGATAGTGTTTCCCGAAAGAATTATCGTTTTGTGATCTCCTTGCTGCGCAGGAACATGCTTAAATCGAACCAACCTCCGAGGGGCCTTTCAAGGACGCGCCTTCATTCTTCTTCATTGACCTTAAAGCGTGTTCCGGTGTGTTCTGAGCTTGTTTTTTAAATCTGATCTGATGAACACACTCGATTCCATGTGAGGTGCAAAGATCCCCAGCGACACAGACACAGGGCGTCCTCCTGCCGCTCCTCCTCGTTGTCGCCCAACGCCGCGGTCCGCCGTCTGAACGTCCCGCTGCGCGTTCAGACAAAGGCCGTGGCAGCATCTGCTCCTTCTCCTTCTCCGCTGGCCCTCCTGCGACGAGCCACTCACGCATTCGGATTCTATTTCCCTGCGATGCCAGGGAGCGCAGGTGCGCGCGGGACAGCGGAGACCGCCGCCCTCGCGAGCCGGGGATGAGACGCGCTTCGAACAGCCGTGCTGAGTGGCAAGCAGGAGACACGAACCTGAGTTAAGGGGAGAACGTCCTTGAGACGGAGAGGGGCTGCGGGACTTTCCGAGGCGGTTACAGGAAGCTGGGCCGTGGGGACTGGTGAGAGAAGAGCGATTCCGGGAACGGGGTGTACAGGCTTCTTCGGGGGAAGGCCGCGTCACGCCCTGAGTCAGGGAAGAGCTCGGGGCCAACTCGGAACTGAGAAAAGGCCGACGCGACGAGAGGGACCCCGGGGGGGAGGAGGAAGACGACGTGGCAGAGGTGACTGGAGGCCCGTCCGTGCCCTCCTGCCGGGGGTTTTGATTTTATTCCGACCACAAACCTCTGACGGGTCGTACGCGGCCGAGTGAAGCGGCCTGATTTGTGTTTCAGGAAGGTCGCCTCGTGCGAGGAGGATAAACCGAGGGAACAGGAGTAAAGAGAGAGTTTGGAGCTTCTTCCAATTAGCCACGTGGAAGGCGGGGGAGGCGGAAACAGGGGATTCGGGGAGGGGGGCGGATGGGGATGTGATGTCGTAGGAAACCCGACTGACTGGGGTGACCATCGAGCGTGGGGAACTGGGGGGGGGAACACATCAGACGTAAGAATGGGGTTTCCAGAAACGAGGAAACGTGTGAGGGAGGGGCCCAGGGCCCCGTATGTGACGGATTCACATGAAGCGGCTCCGAGAATTCAAACCATGTTGCCGGGAAGGCGCCCGCAGCCCAGGGGGAAAGCCTCGGGCGGAGACACAGTCGGAGCCACGAACCTGTAGACGGATGATGTTTAAACACGCAGGGGTGAGCGGGAAGACGCGGGCGGGACGAAGGCCACGGGGACGGCCGAGGGGCAGCGCGGGGGATGAGCACGTGGCAGGGAAGCTAGGGAGGGGTGACCGCGGGCCAGGAGGAGCCCCAGGGTGTCGTAGCTGAGGCCGAGACAGACGATGTCAAGTGGCAGGTCCCACCTCGCGGACCACGGTCACGAGTCAGGACTGTGGGCGGGAGCGGGCCCGTGTGACACGCTCAGGGTCGTGCTGCCTTTTCCACCCCCGGCCGTCCGGGGCCCCCCAGGGACCTTGTGGCACCCCCCGGTCACAAACCACCTGTGAATAGACAATTAGCAGAAAGAAGAACAAGGGAAGACCCCGTCCTCCGCGGAACTCAGTGCAGACGCTCCAAGGGCCCGGTTCTAGGAACAAAGTGGGGAATTAGGCCAGGTGACCGCAAAGGCCTTTCCGCGTTGAAATTCTGAGACAAAAACAAAAACAGACAAACAGGAAAAGCCGGCGGAGACCTCGAACGAACGCATGCTCTCTCGGGAAGCGCGGCTTGGAAGGTGAGCGGCCGGGCGCCTTCAGAGGCTGGGTTTGCTGGGCTGAGGCTGGACGCGTCTCGGGGCCAGGCTGGCATCTTGCAGGAGACCGGGGCGGCACGCAGGGGCGGAGAACGAGTGGGCAGTGGGAAGGGTCAGCTCGGACCCAGATGGACGCGCTCGTGTCGGGGACCCTTAGGATGCTGGTCAGCGGGCTCGGGGGCAGGCCCGGACCTGCAGGGGCAACGGTGCTGAGGGAGGGGGCGGGAGGGGGCGGGCAGAAGGGGCGTTCCTGAAACCTTGGGAATGACTGAATTTGCCTGTACTTGTGTGAGGAGCCGCCGAGGGGCCCTCCTCAGTAACGGGAAACCCGTGTTCCTGCCCGCAAAACGCCGGCCGGTGCCCTCATCTAATGAGTGATCAATTCCTGACCGACGTGGGACGTGATGGAGACACACACACCATTGCCAGGGTGGCCAAGCCCGCCGTTAGCCCTTTCGTGGTGGAAAAACCCGTTTCCTCACGCGGTCGCTGCATCTGTAAAGGTCAGGAGGCCTTTCTGACGTCGTCACTGAAGACCGAGCTGCCTAGGGAAACGCTCATATTTTCGTTTACTCGGGGGGGTGAGGCCTGGGCAGGATGGCCCGGTGCTTTTCCTAGAAATGGCGCTTCGTTTCGTTTGGTTCTGCCCAAACGTGGGTCGCAACGTGTCCACTTGCTTGTCAGGGCGGCGGGGAGAGGGGTCGGTTCGGCTTCCACAGGGGGAAACTGGACAGGCCAGCGGCGTCGAGCCGGGCCGGGTCCGAGGCCCAGGCTGGCAGGCCCAGGCCTCACCCGGCAAGCCAGAGGGCAGATGGCGCCCACGTGGGCTCTCCAAAGTCCCGCGGACGAGTCGCTGGACGGGCCACACCCCGGCCGCCCTCCCTGCGCAGGGCGCCCGGGTTCGCACACGGAGCATCCTGACGGCCTCTCCCCTCCCCCTCCTCCGTCTGGACCCGTTCGACTCAATCAGGCTACCAACCTGGCTTGCCAGTTGCTTGTTTTTTTGTTTTTTGTTGTCGTTTTTTGCAAACGTAGGACGCACGCCGCTAAATTCTCCTTCCACCCCCCCGAAACTCGCTTGGCCACGTAGAGGTTCCCGACCCCCCCGTCGTTTAAGGCAGAGACCGGAAAAGCGCCTCTGGCCACACGACGAGACAGGCGACCTGGAGCCCGGCGCATTTCGAGATGTCAGGAGCTGCCCGACGAAGTCTACCGACTAATCCGAAACCTCTGCGCGGGCCACGCCGCACGGACACCGCCTAACGCCGAGGACGCGATTTCTCTGGAAGGCAGCACGCGGTCGGGGCCGAGGGGGACGGCAGTAGCGTCCAGTGAGCCCGTGAGCTCGATCGATCTCTTTCCCACGGGCAAGGACACGCTCGGCGTCTCAACCCACCGTCCACAACCCCGATTTTCCGCGCTCCGGGGCCCAACGGGAGGGAATTCTCGCCGTCGCAGGTGGCGGGCCCCGCGGCGTCGATGGCGGTTGTGCGCACGGCGGGTGTCTGACCGCTGGTTCACTGTGCGGACGGACGCGGCGGGAGTATGGATCCCGGACAGACTCTTCGTGGGCAAACGCGTTGCACATCCGCGAACTCGTGGATCGTCTGGCGCCCCGATCCCCACCTCTCTTTGGGGTCCCGGAGACACCGTCCGGGCCCTTTCAGTCCGAAATAACATTGTCACGACTCAGAAGCACCGTCGCAGCCGACGAGATGTTTCTCTGCGTTAAAAGGCTCAGGGTGTGGAGACAGTTTTATCTCCGCGAGACGCCCGGGATCCCCGCGATGTTTTATTGAGGAGCCTGTCACGTTCAGAATCAAAAAGGCCGACAGGAACGAGCCATCTAAACGTCCCCGCCCCGTCCTGGGGGTTGGGGGACCCGGACACCCACGCACGCAGCTCCGCCTGTCGACACCGATAACGTCCGCGGAGCTTGCCCCGGGAGCGGGAGCGCGTGGGCCTGGGTCCCCCGCGTAGAAGGAGGTTTTGCTTTTTCCCCGATGGACGCGTGGCAGCCACCGGGCATCCGCGTCGCTTACTCCTGCCCCAGACACTAACCCGCCGGCTCCGCGTGCAGAGAATTAAAACTGGGCCTCGTGGCCACGGTCTCATCGCGCCTTCATGGCTCCAGAAATTCTGTTCAGAACGTTAAACTGCAAAGCTTTACAGGCAAGTTCCCCTCTGTGACCCCACGGCCCCCCAGGTGGTGCTAACCCTGGCAGTGACCGTGGACCTGACCACACAGGGGTCCCCGAGGAGGCACCTGCGTCCCGTGTCCCCATCGCCGTGGCAACGAGAACACGCGAACGCGCCGTGCCCCAGCCGGGCAGGGCCCGGGGCCGGAGCGGGGCCGTCCGCTCCCCCAGGCTCTGCCCACGCCGGACGAGAAGGCAGCAGCAGGAGGGGTTCTGTCTGGAGGGGGCGGCCCGGCCGTGCCCGGGTCCCTGTCCCCACGCAGGGCGGTCCTCCTGCACCCCCGTCCACCCTGGGGTGAGCGCTCAGGCCCGCGTGGTCAGAGCTGACCTCGGACCAGCTGCTCCGTGAGCGAAACGTCTGACTGTGTCACGGCCACGTCCGTCAGCGCAACAGCAACCCCAGAACAGCGGGGTGTCTACGGGGGAGCCGCAGACGCCACACCCGCCCTGTGAGGTGCTCTGCGCTAGGCTGGGGGCGGAGCCCGAGGCGTCCCTTCTCGCCACATGGACGGGCTGGGCCGGGGCACCGGACAGGGACGGCGATGAGAGGCGGACAGCAGGCTGGTTGGAGGGGGCCCCAAGCCAGGCAGCACGGCCCAGCGAGCTTCCCAGGGACAGAGAGCACCCGAGTGTCCCGAGTGTTAGGACGTGGGGGGGAGACACAGCCACCGCGCCAGGGTCCCTGCGTCACGAGGACAGGAGAGAGAGGCAGGCCCGGGGGCCACTCGCCACCCAGTTTCCGCTTCTGCTTCCTCTGGCCTCAGGGACACGGCTGGGGCAGGGGTCTGCTCCGCCAGCGTCCAGCACGTGCCACCTACGGGGCTCACCTGAGACACACATCGGAAGGTCCAGTCACTCCCCCGAGTCCCCAGGCTCTGTCCCCTCCCAGCCACCTCCTCCCACCCCTAAGGACGGGCCTGGCTGAGATGCCTCTTCGCTGGGGAGTGGTAAACCCCGCACCGAGCCCCTGTCCCCTCAGCGGTGGCGATCGCTGGGCGGTGAGGACTGGCACGGCCCAGGCTGGGCTGCCAACGGCCGCGGCAGTGCCGGGCCCTCCTCGCCCAGAGGCCGGACCCGCCTTCTTTCTTTCTAAATCTATCTCCCGAGGGAGTCCCTTTGTGGTTTTGCTGCCGCGGTCCTTTGTGGTCCCATCTGTGCCTCCCTTTCTTCCTGAGGCCCACGCGCAGCCGGGGCTGCTCTCTTTGATAAAGCTCTGTCTCTGCCCTCAGGCCGAGAGCGGCAAACAGAAGCCACGTTCAAGGACAGGGCCGCCCCGCCCGCTCGGAGCAGGTGTGGGAGGTCCTGCTGGCGAGGGATGATTCGGCTCCAGAATTAGACAATATCTCCCCTGGGAGGGGGGAGCATGGAGCCCTCAGGGGGGGGAGTTTATTTCATTACCTCAATCGCAGTCACTCCAATTTACATAATAATGAGAAGCGTTTAGAGCCCGTTCAGGGCCCAGGGGCCTGGAGATTATATTTCCCTGTCAGCAGAGCAGCTGAGAAAAGGCACCAGGGCCGGTAGGTGTTTGCGGAAAGTCCACAGGAAGGCGGGTTCCCTGCTTCTCCCTGGAGGGATGGCGCTCGCCCCTTTGACGCCATCGGGAAGAAATATGACATGGACGGTCCCGAACCACCTGGACCATTCCCCCCAGAGCGTCCAGCGGGGCCAGATGCCAAGCGTTGGAAGGTGCCTGAGGCCAGCAGCGGGGCCGGGGAGAGGACGCGTGGGTGACCTTTGGGTGGCGCGTTGGCCGCGGCCGACACGTCCCTTCCTTCCCATTCACTGTCAGACTCGAGATGCACCTGCCCAGGGAAATGCACGCCGCGCGCCTCCCCCACCCCCTGCGCGACTCGAAAGGGCGTCTCGGTGTCACCGCGTTGGAGGGCAGCCGGCCCTGGCACCCCGCGCGTCCCTCTCGCACGGACACGCGGAGGAGGGCCTGGAAACGCGAGAATGTCCGATGCCCTCGGCGGCACCGAGTCGCCGTGCAGTCAGTTTCTGAGCTCCTTTTAGTCCAAACACGCGCAAAGCGACCCGAAGAGGAAAGCACGCCAGGCTTGGCGTGGAAAGTCCCGTTGCGCCACCGTCATCGCAGTAAATAATCGAGAGGCAAAGGGAAGAGCAGCGGGAGGGGGACCCGCAGCCTCGGCCTCGCTCGAAAGGCGGACGCGGCCTAAACCTCCCGCCCCACTCCTCCCCGCCCCGGCTGACCGGCCTGGCTGCTCGGGATCGCGTTTTCTCTCTTGCTCAGGGCCACGCGCCTTCTTCGAGACCCAGGTGGGATGTCTCTCGGGGAGACCGTTCACGGGGTATGGGCTCCCCTTCGTCCGGCCCCCCACCGGCCGCTGGCTGGGTCCCCACGGGGCTCCCGGTCCCCCTGCTTCACGGCTGGGACTCTGACTGACAGACCCTAACCAGGGAGCCGTCGGAAATCTCAGAAAGCCTCTGGGCTATGTTTTGGAGTCGGATAGTCAAGGCCTCTGTGGCCATAATAAGATTTATTCATCCTATACGTTGGCTCCGTTAGAATAGGATGCTTTGAGCAAAGACCGTCCCTAATAATCTTTTATTTCTCCTTGTCTCCGCCACCAAATACTCCCCCGTGAGTGGAAGGGGTATGCAATAGTCAGCGACGTTTTGTTATTTCACATTTCTCAGTTTTCTTCCCAATTCAGGGCATTCCTTTCCGCCAGCCCAGATGCGTGCAGGTAGACAGGGGCACACCCTCACACCCCTGCGCACATGCCGGGCCCCAGCCCCGGAACCGGGGACCGTGCGGCCTCGCCTGGCAGCGGGGACACGGGGTGTGGCTGAGGCTCCTGTCAGGAAGGAGGGTCTCCCTCCCTCCCTCCCCTCCCTGCGTGCTCACGGCCGAACGGACCCCAGCACCGACCCGAGAGCAGATGCGCACGAGGAAAGCGCAGCTCGACGTGCGTGCACGCGAGACCGTAAACCGTGCTCGAGAAAGGACGGGCCGGCCAGCTTTGGACACTTTTTGGAGAAAAAAGGAACAATACGTTTGTGAAAATCGACAGGACAAAAGCGCTTCGGTCTGGGTGCTCGCCAGGGAGAGAGCACAGCCGAGGGTGGGCTCCGGCGGCGAATCGGTTCCGGGGGGGAAGAGGTTTGCCTACGTGGGCTTTGCGGCCCGGACCCCTGAGCTGTGGCAACGAGCGACACGGGGCTGTCTCGCAGCCCCCAGCAGCCGGGGGGGGGCGCCTCTCACGGGGGAGGTTTATTTCCTGCATTTAAGGGACGCGGGGGGCTCGGGTCCCTCCCTGCACCGGCTGCGCGTCAGACAGACGGCGCATCCAAAGCCATGATGACGCCGTGGGGGGTTAGTGTGGGGACGCCCTCCCTGGGCCTGAACATGACCGGCCTGGAGGTGAGGCCGGTCCCTCTATCGTCCCCGGGGGCTCGGCATTGTCATCGTCATCGTCATCGCGGAGCTCTTGGAATCGACGACCCTCCCTGGCTCCGGGCCGCGGTGGGTGTGGTGACCGACGAGGCCAGCGAGTGGCTGCACGAGGCTGGTTGGACGAGGACGGAGAAGGCCAGGGCAGCGGGAAGGCGGGCAGCCTCCACGAGGAGCAGCTACTCCCTGTGTCCGTTTCCCACGGCCGTCGCAGGAAATGGCCACAACCGTGGGGAGCTCCGAACCGTGGCGACCCATCGCCTCGCGCTCTGGCGTCTGGGCCCACATTCAAGGTGTCAGCGGAGCCGGGCTCTTCCCAACGTCCCTCGGGGAATGGCCTTCCTCTCTCTAACGAGCCCCGAACTATCTCCCCACGCTGTTTGTCAGTTGGTTCCCTGAGCAACGATCACAGGAAAATGTCACAACCACCACGAATCCCTCACCCGAAGTGAGGCCGAGCGCGGCTGTCGCATCAGACCGCGGGGGCCCGACTTCTCTCAGGGGAATCGGGCGGGAGGAAGGGGAGTCCGTCGCCTCGGCCGGGATCAGTGAGGCCGGCGCCCCAGAAGGGGCCCGCAGGTGCCTCTCCCTCGTTTCCAATCCTGCGGGAGGCACCGGGGAGGAGCCACGACCGGATTTTACCTCCGGGCAGGGGAACCCGCCGCCTTTTTGACGCCCCGACGCCTCCAATGGCTTTAAAAGGAATTCAGAAGGGCCGGAGGTGTTTAAGGAAAGTCGATCTGAGCTCGCTGGGAGAGGAGGTCGGCCGGTCGCTGCAGGTGTGGTCGCGAGCGCAGCTCCTCGGCGGCGGGGCGCAGGCAGACAGGCCTTTAGGATAACATCACTGAGAGGAGCCCGGGCCCCATCTCCGGGGACGCCCGGCGCAGTCTCAGCATCGAGCTTATTGTTCTGCACAAGAATCCTTGGGGAGGGCGGAACGGAGGAAAGCAGGCGCAGCCTTGGCCTCTGACTGCGAGAGGACGACGCAGTCGAGGCTGGGACCGGGCTGGGCGGGGCTGACCAGCCGCTCGGGGCTCATCCATCAAGCTCCCCTCCCCTCACTGCCCTCCGGACTGCAGTGCGGCGTGAATATGCGCGAGATGCAGCCCTCACCCTCACCCCGCTCATGCCCCACCCTCACCCGCTCCCAGGCCTTTAGATTCCGCGCTGACCTGAGTCGTCGGAGCGTGATTTTAGGGTAACACAGTCGATGCGAGAGCCGCGGTGCTTAGAGGGTTTGCGGATGCGAGAGGGGGAAGGCCCTGGATTTCTGCTCCCAGAGGGGAGACATCTGCTCCCGGGGAAACAAAGGGCCATAAATATCAGCATCAGACAAGGACCCCCGTCCCCTCCCCGGCGGGGGCGTCTCAGGCCCGGGGCTCCTAATTACACACACGCACAGGCCAGGCGGGTTGCTTACTGCCCGGCCTTCAGCGTCTAATTATCTACAGAACATTTGGCCGAGGACAGGGGGCCGGGGAGGAGCCCTGACCTTCAGGCTCCTTCTAAAGTCTGTCAGCAGCAGCGGGGACGGGGGGGACAGGCCGGCTCGCGGGGAGTCCCGCGGCCTTTCTTTCCGACCACAGCACAGCAGGGACTGAGTTCCCTCCCGGCTACCTCGCGGGGCGCACGCGGGGGTGCGCGTCCCAGGATCAGGTGAGTGTAGGCCGATGGGGATGCGGCTGGTCCTTTCAGAAGTGGAGGCCACGATCCGATTTCGCCCACCCCTGACCTTGAGGGTCGTCAGGACGTCACATCGACCCCTGGGCACGTGGGAAGTGGTCAGGGGGAGCAGGACTCTTTCCCTCTCCTCTCTGTAGGGGTGTGGGAAGGACGGACGGGGAGGCTGGGATGAGACTTGCTGACAGAGTCATTTCTGGTGGTTTTCCTGAAACTCAGCTCAGGAGAGGAACACGAAAGGGGACGGGTGGGGTCACGCTTCGAGGATGATGGTTGGGGAAGCGAATCACTAAAACTGGCCCAGAGAGAGACAGGAACGGCCAGCACACTGCAGCTGCACCTGTGGCCCCCCGCCGGGAAGGACGCGATCACATGACTTCAGCAGGACCCCGATTCCTGCGGTTGGGGGAGGGACCCGACACCTCGAGGCCCCGCACGAAGCCGAGAGAGAGACAGGCGAGGAGGGGAGACTCTGGATTGGAGTGAGTGACCCGTCCCGGGGAAGACCGGGTCAGAGGACTGTCCTCAGCACCCAGGGCGGAGCCAGGCCTCACGGGCCCGGGGGGACCCAGGTTGAAAGGAATTTTGGGAATCTGTGGGGCTTGTCATCCTGGCCGTGGGACGTCCAGTGCTTGCTCATCATGCAACCTGTGGCCCATGTCACCGGGAACAGTGAGAACCTAACAGCCGCGGGGGACCCCGAAGGCTGCTCCCCAGGGCAGCCCTTATCTCCCTCCCCCCTAGGGAGGCGGCGCAGAGCCACACGCACCAACATCAGGGTCACAAGGACAGGTCGGGAGGTCACAGGGGTGGCGGGGGGAGTGCTCTCCACAACAGAGAAGTCAGCCGAGGCTCGGGAGGGGAGCCTCGTCCCTCTTACAGAGCCGCTGGTCGGGCGTCCATCTGCCTGGGCCAAAAGCAAGGTGCCCGCGGGGGGTGGGGGGGTGGGGGAGAAACCCCTCAGCCTTCGTGGGTTCCGGGGACACCCACGCGGGCGGCTGCGTCGCTCCGATCTCCACTTCTCCCTCTCACCTTCTCTCGCTCCGATTCCGCGCTCGGCTCTTTCTGTCAGCCCCTGGGCCCTCTCCGAGAACCCGATGGTTTCCCCGTCTCCACCAAGGTCCTCATCAGAATCACACCCGCCACGTCCCTTTTGCCGTGTAAACCTTCGCGTGCTCTGGAGACTCGAGGGTGACATCTCCGGGCGCCACCCTGGGGCCAACCCCAGGGACCATCCCAAGGCGCATGCGACGGCATCCAGGGTGTGCCGGCCGCGCGACCCGATTAAAGACGGGCTTAACCGACCCGAATGGCAACAAGATGTGCGTTGGGGGGAATTTTGAGGATCCGGGAACGTCCGGCGTGAGTGGAGCACGTCGTCCAGCCCCACGCGCCAGGCTGGCCCCCGCTCACCCCTGCGAGCGCGTCGTGGTCCCTGGAAGTGCGCTGGGGCAGGTGTGCGAGGGTGAGGACCACCGTGGACCCTCCCCAAACGGGCCCACAGGGGGGGCTTCTAAAGGTTTTATTCGTGACCGTCCGTAGCGTTAGAGGGAAGGTGAGAGCAAAGCGGTGTTTCCACTTGTTCCCAGCGCATGTCCTTTGTCGTGTTTACGTCTTCTGTGCCCACCGCGTCTTAGGAAGGCTCCACGCTTCCGCGACCGTCGTGTCACGTGCACGCCCCCGTGGGACGCCCCCCCACGCCCCCAAACCAGGCCCGTCCACCGCCCTCGCCCGCATTTCATTGGCGAACTGACACCCTCTCCCCGCACCCTGGCGGTTGGCGAAGATGCCCCGGGTCGTGGAGGACTTTCCACGGCCCCCGCGTTCCTCGTAGATTGGTTTCTCGTCCCCGTCGTCCGTTTCTTGGCTGGGACTCCTGTGCCTCGGGGCACGGACAGCCCCGAGCGCCTTTCGCCGTGACCTTGCGACTCTCCCAGCTCCTCATGCGTGAGGAGAAGTTTGGATTGCGTCCTGGACGTTTGGGGTCCCGTTTACAGTGCACGAAGCGCAGTGGCGCGTCCTGTGTTGGTCGGTGGAGGCTGAGTTCAGGCCGTGGATTGACTCCGGCCTCCGCGTCGTGGTTTGAGTGGCCGCGCCAGCACCCTCGTGATTCGAGGGCCTCGCACAGGACACGGAGAACCTCGGCGGGCTCCCGTCCCTTCACCCAGCTCCTAAATGCCTCCGCACGGTTCGAGGTGAGCCCAGAACCTGGTAAACGACCCACGGGGGGGACTTTTACAATCCCCTCCACGATCTCCCCGCGCTTCCCCGTCTCCTAAGCTTCCCTTTTCCTGCTTCTCTACTCGAAAGCCCAGGGCTCTGTTCGGCCCACTCTGCCGTGCCCCTCTCAAGACCTCGCCCACAAGGAAGGCACGGGCTGGGAGGGCCGGAGAAGGAAACAAAAATAGTCACCCTTTTTTCTTTATTTTTTAAGGCCGAAGCTTCTCTGATCACAAAAGAAGATTCTCGAGGATCAGGCTGGTGTGGCCACAAGAAACTCCTCTGTGGCTCCTGGAACCCAAACTAAATCCACCTCGATGCCCGTGTCTGGGTTTCGGGCCACGAGATGGTGAGCCCGCCACTGGCCTGACGGAACCAGTCCCCCGACGACTGCGCTCGTCACCCCGATGTCACATCTTGTGATTCAAGTGACGCCTGTCCCGTAAGTAGAAATGAACTTGACACGACATTTTTATTCATATATATAACTTGTTTATCATGCGACGTGCACTATTCCACCCCTTTTACGAAAAAACACATTCGGAGAGCGCAGAGCCACACCGCTGATGGGTGGCCGGAGGGCCCCAAACCTGCCCCTTCACCCAGGCCGAGCGTGCTGGGTGCCACGCTCCGGACTCTTTATAAACAGCACATTCAGCCGGGGACCGAGGCGATGCCGCCAGGACTTTCCTCCTGGGATGAAAAATCACCAGCTTCGCATAAAATTACGTTTTCTTCCACTGGACTCGAATTATAAAATGATGACCGTGATGGTGATGGTGATGGTGATGACGATGATGATGATGATGACGACGACGACGACGATGACGACGACGATGACAACGATGACGACGACGACGACGACGATTTAAGAGTTCGGACCAGATACCGGCCCCAAAAGCGGTTATTTGCAGAAAAACGTCTGTATACGTCTCTCTACAGACCTCCCACAGCAGTATCTCCGTCAGGACAGACGTTTGCTCCTTGTCACACTCCGTTCCCAGATCTCGATATTTGCGAGTTTCGTCTCCGTGGAGTCTTTCCTCCGGGACCTTTACAATGAAGCGTCTCAAGGTCTCAGACTGGGTTCCCCAAACCATATCTCTCTAGTGGGAACGACACTTCCTTGGGGTCTGAAGAAGGAAACGAAGTGAGGCCCTTCATTTCTCCGTGCACAGAGAAACGTTTCACGGCGCGTGGACGCTAGCGGCGGGTTTTAAACGTCCGGAACAGACGGCGGAAGTTGACAGCTGCGTGTTTTTAATTTTCTGTGTGTATATACATGAATAAGCACAAAATCGTCTTTCCGTGCTGCGTAACCCGCAGCCTCCACTCCAGCAGCCCGACCGGGGCTTGCGTTTCCTCTTGGTATTTTCTTAGCCGAACGGAGGTTTAGGCGACGCACAGTTACGGGACACTGGCCTGGGCGCGCTCGGAGAGCTGTCGGGGCACGGGGTAAACTGGGTCCCCTGCCCACGGGCTCACAGGCTGCGCCACGTCGGCCGGGGCTGCGTTCCCATCCGCACGCGCCACGTCCGAGCTCCTCGGGGCGTCGGCAGAATCCGTTCCCTGAGGTTGGGGGGCGAAGGGCCCCGGCCTCTCGCTCCTCACGGTCAGCGAGAGGCTGCCCCCTGCCCTGTGCGTTGTGGCCACTCCTGCGCCCAGCTAAGGGCAGCTTTTCTGGACTCAGCCAGCTGACCAAGGCCATTTTGGGTCATGCAAGGTGACCCCGGGAGTGACCTTTGTCCTTCGGGATGGGTAAGAAGCAAGTGGCAGGCCCCGCGCATGCTCGAGGGTGTGACTAAGTTTCTGCAGAGGGTGAGGGTCCAGCTCCTAGACCCTGTCATGCAGACCATCAGCTTCGTGGGGTCGTTTCCATGTGTTTGGAAAGTCTGAGGGCGGGGCCCGTGGTCACCAGGACGGGGCCGGGCCGAGCTCGAAGCTCGCTCTGGGACGGCAACCGGGAGGCATTGTTTGCTCCCCCCGGATTGGTCTCTACCTGAGGCCTTCCGCCGGGGTGTCCGGAGCTCACTCTAATTTCCGAGGCGTCAGCGAGCCAGCACTGGGAGGGCCCCGATTTGTCAAACCAGACGCGCCGGCTCAGTTTGCTTTCAGACGTCTCGTGGTCGCGCGAGAGCGCGTCGCGGGGCAGCTCGCGGAGGCTTCCCCCGGGGCATAAACGCTGTGAGGGTCGCTTTCTTGGTGTTTTACTCGGTTTCGTTTGCCTGTCTTAGTCTTGGGATCATTTAGCACGTGACTCGCAGGTCTTTCTTCTCATGCGTGCACTGAGCGTGCACGTGTGTGCACGCGTGCGCCTTACTTCTCATGAGTGCCGCTTCAATAAAGCATCCGATGCTCTCCCAACGATGAAAAAAAAGGAGAGGTCCAAACGCCCGAGGCACGAGACCCTTTTGAGCTTGGTTTCGACTCCAGGACCCTCGGCGCGTCCTTCCTGGAGTCGGATGAGCTGGCTGGTGGGACCAGGCTCTAAGGCCGGACGCTGCTCTTCAGCTTGAAGCTTTGGGGTCTGGCTGAGCAGCCTGACTCGGAAGGCCGGACCCCGGCCTCCCGGGGGGAACCGTGCTCACACGGCTGAGGGATTCGTCTTTTTCCCACTTTACTGAGATGGGAGTGACGTACGACGCCGTGTAGGTTTAAGGTGTGCGACGTGATGGTTTGATGGACGTGTGTATGCTGTGACGTGATCACCGCACGTTAGTGAGCACACCCTGTTCAGCGTTAGGTGCGTCATATCACCAAACATGGGAACTTTATCTTGCGTGTGAGATAAGGAACTTGAGGTCTGTCCTCGCAGCCGCTTTAGATGCGGTATTGCTAACCGCAGTCACTGCGGCGTGCGCTAGGTCCCGGGGACTTGTGTAATAATAGGAGGTTCGTACCCTTTTACCAACACCTTCCCGCTTCCCCCACCTCCTACCCCCCAGCCCCAGCAGCCGCCAATCTACTCCTGTTTCTATGAGTTCGGCTGCTTTAGATTCCACATGGGAGACTGTGCAATGTGGGTCTTTCTCTGATTTTTTAAATATTTTTTTATCATTATTTGCGCCCACAGCCCTGGTCTTCCCGGGCGGTCTCCCATCCGAGGACTGACCAGGCCCGACCCTGCTCAGCTCCCGAGATCAGACGGGATCGGGCGTGTTCGGGGCGGCCTGGCCGTAGACCAGGGACCGTGGCCTCACTGGGGCGCGGACCCAGGACCTCCTGCGTGTGAAGCCGACGCGCTCCCCGCCGCACTAGGGAACCGCGTCCTGCCCCCCTCTGACTTATTTTACTCAGCGTAACGCCCTCAGGATCCATCCATCCTGTCACAGATGACAGGGTCTCCTTCTTTGTTATGGCTGAACAGCATTTCACTACATCCGTGTAGCACCTTTTCCTTATTCATTCCTGACGGACTCGTGGGCTGTTCCCAGGCCTGGGCTTTGCGCGTCGTGTCGCAGTGGACGGGGCGGTGGACGCGCCTCCTTGATGCAGCGTTTCGTTCCCTTCGGACCTACGCCCCGACGTGGGAGTGCTGGATCCCATGGCAGATCTATTGTTATTTGGTGAGGCCCCTCCCCACTGTTTTCCACGGCGGAGGCCCTAATGCACGTTTCCACCACCGGTGCGTGACGGTTCCTTTTCTCCACACGCTCGCCAGCGCGCGCTATGTTTCACCTTTTGGTACCAGCCGTCCTGACAGGCGCGAGGCGTCGTCTCGGTGTGGATCTGACTTGCATTTCCCTGGTGATGAATGGTGCAGGGCACTGCTCCACGTATCTGTAAGCCCCTTCTACGGCCCCTCTCGAAAAAAATGCTATTCAGGCGCTCCACCTTTTTTTTAATGGATTATTTGCTTTTTTTTTTTTATTTTTTTGCTCTTGAATTCCTTATTTATTATTTTTAGGTATTAACCTCATTATATATGAAACATATTTTCACAGATAAGATAGATAAACATTTTCTCTCATTTCTTGCCCTTTCAGTTTGTTGCTCGTTTCGTCCGCTGAAGTTTTTTACTTTGACGTGGTCCTGCTTGTCTGTTTCTGTTGGCTCTTGTTGCCTGTGGTTTTGGAATCCTATCAGAAAATCCATTACGAGAGCGACGTCCGAGAGCTTTCTCCTGACGTTTTCATCGCGGAGCGTTAAGGCTTCCGGTGCTACCGTCGTCTTTCATCCATTGCAAACAAGTTTTCCAGGTCGGTCCATTCAATGGTCCAATTTCATCCTTTCGCGTGTGGATATTCGGTTTTCTCAAAGCCATTTATTAGAGAAATGATCCTTTCCCTATTGAGTATTCCTGTCTCCCTTGTCCAGGATTATTTGACGACACGTCTGTAGGGTTACCTCTGAGTTCTCAGTTCTGCTCCACTGGCCTCCGCGTACGTCTTTATGCCGGTCAGAGGCTGTTTTGATGACTATAGCTCTGCAGTACAGTCTGAAATCGGGGAGCGTGTGGCCTTCAGCTTTGTCTTTTGTCCTCATAATTGCTTTGTTATTCAGAGTCTTTGTTCCACACAGATTTTAGGATCGTTTGTTCTATTTCTAGGGAAAACGACATTGCAATTTTGATGGAGATTGCATTTACCTACGGATGGTTTTAGCAGCATTAATCCTTCCAGTCTGTGACCACGGGACAGCGATTCCGCTAACTTGTGTTTTCTTCTGTTTCATTCATCTGTATCTCATGGTTTTCGATGAATAGATCTTTCACCTTTTTATTACAATTTATTTCTGTATATTTTACTGTTCCTGAAGGGATGAGGTGCATTGATTCCTGGCCTTGAAGTTTCTGCCAGCAGAGTCCGTGGCTCCTAGTCCACGGATTTTCGTTCCAGGTGTACTGTCGTCTCCCGGAGCTGTCGGCGCAGCACGCATTCTCAACGTCACCCACAGCAATCAGCGGACGTTTTCGTTACGACAGTTCTCATCGCGAACACTCCCACCGCTGTCCTTCCTGAAAGGTAAGGTTCGCGGACCGCTTGTGCAGGTGTTAACGGTCTGTTTTACCGCACCATACGCCCCGGAGGGTACAGGCTTCCCTGAGGTTCAGTTGGAAATATGTGAAAACCTGAGTGTGCAGAAGCTCTGACCGCAATGAGAGGGTGGCCTGGCACAAAGCACGAAGCGTGCAGCCCCTGAACAGCCAGAGTGTGTTCCTGCTTCACCTCTGAACCCGGTGGAAAGGACGCCCTCCCCTCAAGGAAAAACCAGGCTTCGCATGCTCCCGCGGCGCGCATCCTGAAAAAGGCCCGCCTGCTGGCAATGGGGTCACCGAGACGAGCGTGATAAAGGGGGTGGGGGGATCTCAACGGGGAAATCCTCTATTTATAAACCCGCGGGGAAGCGCATCTATCCCGTGCTCGTCTTCCTGTCTCAGGTGAGTGCTCGTTTCCGCAAATAGCTCGGAGCCCTTTCGATTTCCACTTGCCCATTCCGCAGCGTCAGCAGTGAGCGGTCTTTTCACAGACGCGGCAAGCCTTCGGGATGCTCACTCAGGGAGGAGGTGTTTGTCTCGCTCCTGGCGCGCCCTTCTCTAGGTTCATCTGCAGGGGCAGTCTGGGTGAGAAACCAGAGAGCACGCTTGGATTTGGAAGGCTACTCAGCTTCCAGCGAGGCAGACCTCTCGCTGGATGTGCCCATCCGGGCTGCTAACGGCAAATCCAGCTCCGAAGTCGGAGACAGGATCGGCCTCGTTCCCATTCGTGTCTAAGTAAAGCAAACAGCCACATTAACACTCCAGCGGGGCTGAAGTCCTCACTGGCAGGACCCGCAGGGCTGTCCCGGGTGGTCCCGTTCCCATGATCAGTCATCGGGCGGACTCCAGGGAGCGCTGTCCCTGGGTGGTATCAGGACAGTGACCTCTGAAAGGTTGGGGCCTGCATGGCTTCAAGCACATCTTGCAGGGTCAGATGGCGCTTCGAGTCGCCAGGTGCCTCCCCGAGCACGCCCCGCGGCCTGACGGCCCCACAAGAGCAGTGCCGGACTCCGGGGAGACGCCACACAACACATACACACTCATGCACACAGCACAGAACACGCACACACTCGGACACACACCCTGAACTACCTGAGATGAGCTTAGGAACGGGGTTCAAACGCCCGCGGAGAGAGCACGTAAAGCGGGGCCGCCCCACGAGCCCGACTAAGAGAAGCAGCCGCCCCCACGGAACGCGGGGGACGGAACAGACGAAGGAACGAGCCCCCAACGCCGTAATGAGATTTCTAACCCGAGGAGGCTGGGAGGAAGCGAGCAGAAGGATGTTTTTAAAGGCCACTTAGGGCGCACATGAAACTTCAGCAAGATAAATGCTGAGAAACAGAAAGAAAACCATCCGAGAAGTAACGGCCGTCCCCAGGCACTGACCCGGAGTGTGGAGCTAGAAAGAGACAGAAAGTGTGAAAGTGACCCCCAAAAAGATGGAGGTAGCCCGAGACGCCCCGGCGCTCGCCTGCAGGGGCGTCGGACGGCCGGTGAGCAGGCAGCACTCGCGGGGGCGACCGCTTAGACGTTCTCTCCGGCAAGAGGGACGCGCAGTCACACGCGTGCTCGAGCGCGTGCCAAACGGGCACGTTCAGGGCCCGGCAGGGTCCGTTTTTATTTAAAAATCTGTATCTGGTTACAGCGTAACGAAACGGAAACGATCCAGGGTACAAAGAAACGTATGAAAGCGTCCAAGAGGGAGGGAAACCTTAACCCGCGAAACACCGCTCAGCTCTGAACTCAGGGTCAGAACCCGCCGCCACCCGGATGACCACTCGAAGGGTAGGTCCGTCGATGGAAGGGTCCGGCCCGTGCAGGTGCCAGGAAGCGTCGGGGACGTGAGCCGGAGCGTCGCAGTCGAACCACGCGGCGCCAAGCTCAGCGTCACGGCCCCAAGGACCGTGCGCCCTCGTCCCAGAGCCCGGCTTCGGCTCTGTCCATCCCGTCTGCTGCGTCTGCACTGCCAACGTCTGCAGAGTTTTGGATTCGCTCACGAACGATCCTCAGATGGATTCTCTGCTTTTGCTCCCCGTCACCCCCCACACCCAGCACCTGTCACCGCAGAGCCTGTGCGCTCCTCCGCAGCCCTGAGCCCCGCTCCAGAAGCTCTTTCCTGAGTGCGTGAACCTTGCGAGCTGCTTATTTTTTCTTTTTTTCTTTTTCTTTTTCTTTTTGATCCCGTTTGCATCACCGTGTGATAGTCACACACGATTTCGTGATTTCCTTGCGGGGCCCGGCACGCTGCTCCCTCAGCGTAGCGCACAGATACTGTCTTTTGCAGCAAACCCTCTCCCACTCCCTTTACTGTTCAATCATTACGTGAACGGCTTTAAAATGATCTTAGAATATGCGCAAACGGCCAGTGGATCTTTATCTGGTTTAAGATTTAAACAATTAAAGAAACTCGTCCAGCTCGGTGACGGTCCCAGGCTCTCAGGGGGGCTGCGAGGCCCCTCACGGCCGGCCCCACCAGGCCCGCTTTTCACCCATCACTTGAGACCGGACCCTTCCTGGGTTTGATCCGCGTCGTTCCTCCCCACGGCCAGCGCCGGTCCAGCGTCCGAGGTCAGCGCTGTCTCGAGTTGGGAGGGTGAGTCCTGCACAGCGGATTCAGGAGACGCCAATGGCAAGGGCCCGCTGTCCTGCGGGGGCACCAAACGAGGCTCTGGGGGGCCCGCCCAGGGCACGTAAGGACAGGCCCGACACAGACCCTCCCGACCCCCACCTTTTGCCTCCTAAATGACTGGCCGAGCTCTTCGTGTCCCCTGCCCAATCTAGGCAACTCGTCCAAGAGCCTGTCCTTCCCCCAGGCCCTGAACTTGACCTTCCCCACCCCCAGGACGTCTTGCAGGCAACATTCCCTGCGTCGTCAGGCTGCAAGGAAAGCATTTCTGATCGACTACCAAGCCGTGTCGCCCAGTCCCTCACCCCCGGTTCTTGGTGGGCCTGCCCTCTCCTTCCGGCCTGCCCCACGGGACACGAGTAGATCTTAGGGTCAGAACCTTGTCCTCGCGACAGGGGGACTCCTCACCGCAGCAGTCGCTCTGAGCAAAGGTTCTCCTTGCCTAGGTCCTGATTTGTTTTCATCTGACTCCGTGCGCCCAGATCTTTACCACCGAGGCCCTGGACGTAAAGCTTTTATTTCTGAAATCCCCCCAGGGATGAGTCTCGCCCTGAGACTCCAGGGTTCGGCACGTCCTCTGCCGACACGTGGCTGCGTTGATCCGTGAAAGTCGGTCTTTGGCCCAGAGTCCGGCCGTCGGTCCACCCCGGTGAACTCTCCCAGCCGCAGCGCCCACCACTCGTTCACGCCACAGACACGCACGAGGCCGCGCGCGCCGGTTCCCACAGCCAGACGGGGCTTCGGTCCAGCCGCGGCCCGCTGTGGACAGTGTTTCGTGGCCGGCCTCAGCCCCATGGGAAGGTCCTGTCCATGTTCAGGCTCCTTAGAGTCTTCCCGATCTCATCATATCTCAAAATGTGGAAGAAACGTGCTCCCATTCAAGGAGAGAGAAAGCGCTGAGCGGGGGACGTTTCCAGAGCTCGTGGGTGCCCAAGCATCCTGCGGGGTCTGGAACGCTAGATCGGACCATAAACCGTGGGATGGCCCTTTCCCACAGAATCAGATCTAAGCATTTTGTTTCTTTATGGAAGGCCCCGCGACCAACGACTTAGACAAGCAAGCCAGAGCCCAACGAATTTCAAACTAAAATGCGCCGAGTTGGAACATTTTGGCTTCACCCGTTTCGAGGCTTACCCACATGCAATTCCCGGGCGATCGTCCCACCTCCCAGACGCCGAACCACGAGCAAGCGACAGGCTTCCCTCCCGTGAGCAGTCTGTGCCTGTCTCTGTCTCGAGATGCACTGTAACCGGCTCCGCCTTCGGTCGTGCTCGGCTCACGTCTCCCGCACGACGTCTCCTCCCGCACGACGTCTCCCGCACGACGTCTCCCTGCTTGACACCCGTGCACACGCCTTGCCGAAGTCACTTACTTTAGAAACCCGGGGCCAGCCCTGAAGTAACGTGTATTCATGAGAAACGAACTTTTTACTTGGATTTTTTCCGCTGACGCGCATCGGCGTGAGCGTGCGCGGGTGAGTAGATCTTCATCTCTCCACGCGTATCCCTCAGGACGGCTAAAGCGGCGCCTCCCCCTCTTCTCAGCCCGAAGAGTCCCTGTCCGGCCAGATGCTTCAGAGAGGAGCTCTGATGTGTGTCAGGGCCATTTCCCAAGCGTCCGCTGCCGCCTCGGCGACCCCCTACCCTCTAGGAAGGAGAAATGTGGCGCGGGGAGAGCACAGAGTCTCTGTGGGCAGAGACGAGGCTGGCTCAAGGGCTAACGATTCTCCTTCCCCGGTTCGTGGCCACGGCCGTCGCCTGTGAACTGGCCCTCGCCGGTTCTCCTCTGTCCCAACGCTGCGTTCCTCCCCCCTTTGAAACACCGTCACCCTGCAGCGAGATGACACATGCCAGGGCACGCGGAGGGCTCAAAGCTCAAGTGAAAGTCACCACGATCGGACCCAGAGGGGCCCCCTGCTGTCTCCGACTCCGGTCTCCGCGGTGGGGGGGAATGGGGGCCTCCAGGCCAGGAGCGACATGAGTCCAGGCCCCATTACGACTCTACGGGGCCGCCGTGTACAACAGGCGTTGTCTTGTGCACCCGGAGTAAGATACGGTTAAAGACGTGAAATAGGGTTAGGTCAAGGAAAATCGCAGATGCTCCTAACAGAGGTGGGAGCGGGAGCCGACTTTCAGCCTGAGGGAAAAACGCCCCAGCAGGCCACAGACCGTGGATGAGACGTTTCACTGAAACGTGGGAAGAGCCTTTTATTGTTCTGCATCTGAGGTCCGACAGGAACGACTGGATCTCGGGAAAGGACTCTCCCGTCGGAAGCGGATACAGGGAAGAGGTGGGATCCCAACATTGCGGAATCGGAAGCCTTAGGGAATGAAACGGCGTGGATGCTTGTTCACCCCCATCGCGAGGCGCAGCGCGGCTCTCGCCTTGTCCGGGGGGTGGCAGGTGACAGAGCGGCCTAGGGTCCTGGTAGGTGCACGAGGCGGGGCCAGGACTCTGATCCCACTGTCCACGTGCCCCGGAATGGGCGGTTAAGTCGATGGCTGTGGGCGGTGGGAGCCGGGTGTGTCACCGACGGTGTCAGACCTCACAGCTACGTCAAAGGAGGAGTGACCACGTGGTGACACGTGATCCGGTGACAAAGCGTTAGGGTTGGAGACGTTGATAAAACTCGCACGTAGCTTACTACAGACGCACGGCTACGAGCAGAAATACTTACGCACACGTGCTCGCACGTGCTGGTGTGCACGCCTATGTTCCCTGGACCAAGAGAACGTAGCAAAGGGCACGTCGGACACCCAGGTCCTTGTCTCCAGCACCGTTTTCCAGTGAAAGGGACGCGGACTCCTGAGAAAATGGCCGATTCCAGGACTGAGCAGAAAGTACCCAGGATGAGGCTGGAGCAGCTCATAGTGCCGTGTGGTGAGGAAGTGCTCGATGCGCACACGCACGTGCACACGTACACACATGCACACGCGCACACGCGCACACACATGCGCACGCACTCACGCACACGCACACGCACACACATGTACACACACGCGCACACGCACGCGCACACACGCACGCGCACACACGCACTCACACGCACACGCACGCGCACACACGCACTCACATGCACACGCACGCGCACACGCACTCACACGCACACGCACGCACACGCACGCACACGCACACGCACGCACACACGCGCACGCACACGCACGCACACGCACGCACGCACATGTACACACATGCACACACGCATGCACATGCGCACACACACGCTCACATGCATGCACACGCACACACGCACACACACACGCACACGCACGGCCTGTATTTGTCAAATTCAGGCTCCAGCTGAGAGAACTCTCAGTGCCCAAAGCCAGAACAATTTGAACCAAAAAAAATACGTATAAACAGCACGAATGTGCGGAATCAACATCCTTGAGCCCGGAGTGACGGAGGTAAAAACCGAGTCAGTAAAGAAAGAGGAGAGAAGACATAAACCTGGCAACATAACTCCAGATAACTAATCTAGATGCTCCGCCCTCACTGAGGTGGCGCGTCTCCGCGCGCCTGCGGGAGCAGCTCCGCACAGGGACGTCCTTCCGAAGAGCAGGGTCCGTAAAGGAGAAGCTAGAACCTTTGCCAGGGACGCGTCATCGGGGAGCACGTGACCTTGACGCGACGAGGATGGCCCTGGCCCTCGGGGGCGTCCCTCCTAGACAGCCGTAACCCCAGGCAGACCAGGAGAGAACGCCGGGCGGCTCCATGTGGGGGGATTTCACAGGTTCCCTGATTCCACAGATTCTCAAGGTCATCAGAACCGAGAACGTCTGCGAAGCCGTCACGGCCGGGAAGAGCCTGAGGGGACGTGACAAGCAAGTGGGGGGTGATGTCCTGGGTGGGATCTTGGGATGGAGGGAAGATGCAGGTGTGAACGCAGGTGTGAAGGTCAGACTTCGGTTCATGACCGCTTGTCTGCCTCGGTTCGTTCCCGGCGGCGACGGCGCCACATCAACGCAAGGCGAGGAGGACCAGGGACCCTGAGCTCTCCGTGCTCTGCTCTGGACTTTCCTGCTATTTCAGGTTTTCTAACATAGAGCGTTTATTAAAAAATCGTGAAGCAGTCCCAAAACGAGGATCTCCTCTCGTTGACACGTGCAAGGTCACAGCAAAGGGACAGAAGCAAAGCAGACGAGCTCGGACGTGGCTCCGGAGGCTGCGTTCAGGGAACCAGGTGGGGCAGAGGCTGAAGCACGGGTAGCATCCCCCCCGGAAAGCTCCTACACCAGGCAGCTCACTCGACGCGATGCCCGTCTCCCCAGAGGCAGGGGTCGGCGCAGACAGGAGCCCCGAACACGTCAGGACAAACGCTTACGAGAAACGTTCAGAAAAGGAGGGAAAACGACCGAGCCTGACCATCACCGAGCACTTCTGGGCTCTCACGCGTGAAGGAGGCCGCCTCTCGCTTCTCTGAGTTCAGGATGGATCCGCCACTCCTTCGCCCGCTCACTCGCACCCACCGCCACCTTTCCCAGTGACGAGACGCTCCAATCCAGCCTTCGCGACCCACCTCAGCTCAAGCGGCTGTTTTATTCATTAAACAACCTTCGTTTTAATGTTACCTTGATTATAAACGGAATTTTGCAGACTCTTTTTGCATGAATTATGTATGTTTACATATAATTAAACAAGCAATGTGCATCCGAGTTGGTCCGGTATCACTGCATGCTGCAGAGGACACTCTAACGGGTCCACGAAGTGCCAAACAGCTGGGCCATGGTCAACTATTGATGCTGCAGAGAGGAAGTCAGTGCATTCAGGGTGTTAAAGCAGAAACGTGGTCTTTCTGGTCACCCTGTGACACGTTATTTTTGTCCGCGTCTGGCTGAACTGCTCACCCGCGTGAGGGTGATGAGGAGCAGGTCTTCAGTTATACTCGAAGCATCTGTGGCAAGGAGCGATGCGACCGCAGAGGAGGATTCACCCCAAGACAGAAAGCGCGTCGCACGCAACGCAGACTTTAGGGTTTCGGACGGAGCCACCCCTGCCTCGCAGCCTCCTGGTCTCCCCACACTCTGCCCCTCAGACGTCTTTCCAGGTGTGTGACCTTCGAGGTCCAAAGGCCACGGACTGGGTGTGAACAGCAGCAAACCCAGCATCACGTAGAAAAGGCGCACGCGGCCACGGGGCTTGATCGGTCAAATCCTGGAAACACGAGGGAACTGCGTGAGCATTTGGCTCCGAATCTCACAAAACTCACCCCCCCACCCGTCGCCTCCCGCCCTACGATCTCACACGGAGTTGTCTGTGGGCCGAGCGGGGCTGTTCTGCCGAAGGAAAGGGACCGGCGTGAGTCCGCAGAGGAGATGGGTCTCCTCGATTTCTAAAGCATCAGCTCGAGTCGAAGCGGCATAGACACCGGCTTCTAGTCTGGCTTTTCGGACTTGGAATTTCTAAAGAAAGTAAGACGATTCCTAAGAACAAGCGCCCCCAGTGCGGTCAAATGCCCTCGAACTTCCAGAAGCCGAGAGGAAGCGATTTCCTAGGGGGCCCCGAGAACTGGGTGCCAAGGTCAGGGCTCCGGGACCCGGCCTGCAAGAGCTGCCCCTCCTCCGCCCCGTCCCCCACGACGACGACCCACGCGCTCGGCAGAGCCCGGAAGGCCGAGGGGCCACACCACGTGACATTCCTCCCAAGGAACGGCCCGTCCGAGCCACCACGCTGCGAGCAACTGAGTCAGGCCTGTGTTTTCAGCAGAGGCAGCGTCTCTCCCCCTTTCATCGGGGAAATTCCTCGTGAAGACGGAATAGCATGTGACACGGCTATAGCCCCGAAGACAGAGCAGAAAATGAAGTCCTGGGCAGTGGCAGAAGCACTCGGGCGGCTCACAGCAGCCGTCGGCCTCTGGACGTCAAGGCAGTGCCGGTGTCTGTCTTGAGAGGCCGGTGGCTTTGTCAGCAACACCAGACGCCCCAGCGCAGGAGAACCCGGTCCTCTGTGGGCGATCGTCCGGGTCGGCGGAGCTTGAGGCCTTGAAAATGGGATGCTGGGGGCTGCAGGTGTGGGTGTCTTCGTGCTCGGCGCCCCGTGACCCCGGACCCACGACAAGGGCAGGGGTCACACCCGGGAGCTCGAGCGCGGCCGCTAATCAGGGCCAGGCTGCGCCCCTTCTGCTTTGCAAGTCGTAACTCAGGAGCCCTGGCGACCAGAGGGAGCTCTGCGGCCACGCAGATTCCTTTTCTTTATGTCACCAGATCTCCAAAACAATCAGGGAGGTGATTTATATCACCAGATCTCCAAAATAAGCAGGGGGACGGAGACACAGGGCCGGGCGGCAGGCGGCGCCTTTCGGCCGCCCCTCAGGACTCGCAGGCCCTCGCGCCCGGCCAGCGTGCCATCCTCGAGGCGCCTGGCCTTCTGTGCTTTCTCCACGCGTAACTACGTTTAAAATGCGCTCCTTTCTCGGTGCTGGATGGAATCCTCGAGAGAACAACATTTTAAAACTGTGACAGGTGTTGAACACGGCGCTCCGTTACTCGAAACGGTGGCACACCCTGGGAAGCCCACGAAGCTGGGGGGCCCCGGCCTCCTAACTGATGCAGCTTTCCTAAGACGGAAAGCGCCTCCGTCTAATCTTTCAGAGACGCATCCCCCAAATAAAAGAAACCTCCCTCAACCACTGAGGCTTAAAGCTCTTTCCTCTGAAAAACATTAAATTAAAACAGTTAAAGAGCCATTAAGCATCACGTGTAATTTTATGGAGCCCCCACAGTCGCCTGGTCTCCCAGCTGGAGGCTTTTCTCTCAGGGCAGCCGTTTTCAGAAGCCTGGGGGAGCCCCAAGGCGCGTGGCACGCCCTGCGCTGGGGCCAGGCCTCGGCCCGGAGGACGTCACCCCCAATGCGGCTGCCGCCTCGCCCGGAAGGCGGGACGCGTCACCTCACTTCCCAGTGAACTGCTTCCATCAGCTCGACACAGCACTGACAAAGAAAGAAATAATCAAGGCACATTTTTGCCCGTTTTAAAACGATGCCGGAGGCGATCGTAGTTTAAGCTAAAAATTCCAGGAAAAACCAAACAAAACTAAACTGTCCTCAGCGTGGCTCTTCTTGCCAGCGTCCCTGTCCTCGTCTCCTCTGAAAAGGCTCGAGCGTTGCTAAGAGATGGCTCGTACTCGGTGCTCCTCCCTTCCTGGCGACTGTGCGGTGTGGCCGAGTGGCCCTAACCCAGGCGATACCCAGGCAGGAGCGGTGGCTGGGGTCGGGGGGAAAACAGTGGCACGCGGGTCGCCCTTTAACTCTGAGCGGGGCGGGGTGCTGGCGAGGGACGGGGCAGGAGAGACACTCCCATCTGCGGCCCCCTTGGCTGCGAGAGAGACGCGAATGAGGATTAAATATAAACGCATGTGAGCGACCTGCCTACGTGAGATGGTTTTGAGTTTCTTCCTCTCCTTCCTCGAATCCGGGAAACGGTGCCTCACGTAGGTTCTGGAGGATGGAGGGAGGCAGGAGGGGGGTTGACGCTGGAAACGGCCTGCTCGGCTGTGGCACCTGCTCGGCTGCGGCACCTGCTCGGCTGTGGCACCTGCTCGGCTGCGGCACCTGCTCGGCTGTGGCACCTGCTGCTCTCCCAACGCCTCGCGACCCGCCGGGGCCGCCTTGCCTCCTGCAGAGGTGAGCCGGGTGTGACGGCGCAGCCGCTGCAGCAAGCGGAAAAAAGAGAAAACACCCGAGAAGAGGAGACAAGCACAACCGTGTTCCGCATGTTCAGGACTTACAAGTCCTAGAATGAGTGCTAGGGAAATTTCCGGCAAATAACCTGGTAAGCCCAGGACCTTTTATGTCACTGAAAACGGAGCCGATCACCCACACGGAACGAAAATAAAGAAATAGATAACTTCATTAGGTGCATCCACAAAGAACACCTAATTTTCCTCTTGGCTTGAACCTGTGTTTCTGCTTCCTCTCTCGCATTCATCATTTAAAGAAAAAATAGCTTATTTTATTTGTAATTGTATTTGCCCAAACTTAGAAGCAGCCGAGATGTTCTTTACGAGGTGAGTGGATACACACATAGAGGTACATTCAGACAATCACATGTTATTCAGTAAAATAAAATATAAAATAAAATTAAATAAAATAAAATTAAATTAAATTTAAATAAAATAAAATAAAATTAAAATAAATAAAATAAAATAAAATAAAATAATAAAATAAATAAAATAAAATAAAATAATAAAATAATAAAATAAAATAAAATAAAATAAAATAAAATAAAATAAAATAAAATAAAATAAAACAAAACAAAACAAAACAAAACAAAACAAAACAAAACAAAATAAAATAAAATAAAAAATGGTGCGATCAAGCCATGAGAAGACCCCAGAAACCTTAGATGGATACTGCTACCTGGAAGAAGTCCGTCTGGGGAGGTTAAACCCCTTTTGCTGTCAACTACATGCCGTGGTGGAGAAAGCAAAGCTATGGCTACGGCAAAGTCCCGCGGTTGCTGGGGCGTGAGATGAGGAGATGGGGGGCGGAGGGACACAGGGGAGCGCAGAGGCCCTCGAGGGCAGGGCGACTGTGCCCTGCGATGCCGTCACGGTGGACGCGTGTCATCACGCGCTGTCCCAACCCGTCACGTGCACTGCGGACCGGCCTATGACGGTATCGACACGGAGCATCTGCCCCGAGACGCGATGCAGCAGTGGGAAAGCCGGGCTGGGGCGGGGAGTTTGGGGGACCCTCTCCGTTCGCATCGGTTGTTCCGTGAATGCGAAACGGCTCTGAGGAAAGGTCCACTTGGGTCATGATGATGATGATTATTTTTAAGCTTCTAGAATTGGAGCTGTGGGGTGGAAGCACAAACCCGGGGACAAACGCGTCCGGGTCACCACACGCGTGGAAACCAAGGCGAGGAAGGACATCAGACGAAGGGCCGAGAGAAGAGTCTGGAAGCCCTGAGGCCCGTGGCTGGGGATGGGGTTGGAGTGTGGACAGCCACGGCCAGCACCTGTGGAAGCGCGTGTGTCTGACGCACACGAGGTCTTCCCCCCGCGGAGGAAACTCAGCGTCGGGCTGGACGCGGAGTCATCAGGCCGGGGAGAAGCCGGGAACCCTCGTTAGTGCGGTCAGGGCGTGTGCCAGGCCGCCCGAGGCTGCTGAGACCACGGGACATGGGTCGCCTTTGGCTCAGACAATTGGCACTTGTTAGGATCCGAAGCCAACGGCTTTCAGGTGCCGTCCGCGTGGCTGCGGTTGAGCTCCCGAGGCACCAAGGCCCTTCCAGGGACACGCGGTGAAGGCCAGGGGCAGCAAGAGGGAGCTGGGCTTCAGACGAGGCCGGGGTGGCCCGGATCAGCGTGCGGCTGAGGCGCACGTCACCTCGCCGTGTGCCAGACCAAGGCGCAGGGAGTGGGGCCGTGTTGCCCGCGGGAAGACAATGCAGGAAGCCGGGGGCCATGGCAGACGGTCGACGGGGCCTGGGGGTCCCACCGCGCCCGGGAAACTGTAGCAATTGAGCGATTTGCAGGACTGTCACCGCGCAAGGAGGGCGCGGCGTGTGTCGACGTCCAGCTACCACGCAAGCGACAAGCCTGGGCCCGACGGCGGCCGCGCTGTGATGCTAGAACAGCGCGTTCATTGACAACAGCAGCGGCACCGTGAGCAGAAGTTCTCCATCCACCCTCTACCTCGATCCTATCTCATCGAGGCCTTCCCAGCCCCCGACAGGGCCAGCAGTGACCCTTGCTCTGCTGGACCCACCCACCGATGCTCGCCTGGCCTCATGTCCGCCCAGGCATGCTTCCCTCCCTTAGACCCATCCACTCTAGCTCGCTGGCCTCCCATCCACCCGTCCATGCTGACCTTGCCTCGCTTGACCCTCAGCTGCGTTTGACACCCGAGCTCACCCCTGTGCTGGATTCCAGGACACCCACTGCGGAGGTGAAGGACCCGAATTACTTTACCATCTGCAAAAGGTACCGACCCTGGATGTCCTCTCCTCGTTCGGCACGTGACCTCGGGCTCCTCAGAGTTTACCAAAAGGGAGAAACTAAACTTCCCGTCGGGATGGGAAGGCGCGGGCCTGCTTTCACCTGGGACATCGTGCTGGCTCATTGTCGTTATGACCGCCCGCCCCAGACCACGGCGTCTTCCTCTGCAGGCGAGGGTCAGCTTCGATGTGGCGTCGGGGACGCTCCCCGTTTCGGTGGAGGTCAGCGTCCTTGCTGGGGAATGACAGCGAGAGTTTCTGCTTGACTTTGAGGAACACTCAGGGTGGAGCGATACTTCGGGGACCGTGGAGAGTCCATGGCGGTTTAGAGCCGGGGACACAGGCTCCTGGAGCCACGGCGCGCTGGCGTGCGCACACGAGCGTGGTAAGTGCCGGCCTCCTGGTTTGATGGAAACCTCTGTCGCCCACACGGCTGCTCGTCAGTGCCATCTGCGGACAGAGAGGGGGAAGTAGACTGGACCGAGTGTTGTGCAAGTGGTAAGTGTCCGTCCCTCTCGCTTACGGGTCGCAGGGCCGCGTTCTGCTTCTGTGCGGTTGAGGAGCTCCCGGGTGGACACGTGTGCGTGAGTGCGCGCGCGCGGATTAAGCTCTAACAAGTCTTCAAGGCGGAGATCTCGCTTCACTTTGGGAGCCGTGCCAGAAGTCTGGTATCTGAATCTGGAAAAGCAAAGACGGTTTCAGAGGGGACGCTCGACGCCCCGGGCTGGGCCGCCAGCCAGTCTGATGGTGCCTCGCGAGGCCCGTGTGGCTCATCCTCGGTTCTGAGGACCGGAATTGGACTGAAGGACGCGTGGGGATTTGCAACCCGGGCACGGAGGGTCTGGAAGGCTCGTCCGGCTGGACCCGCCCCGGATCCCACCGAACCCCAGCTCTCCAGATGCCCGTTCCCGTTGTCCGTACGTCTGACTCTCAACGAAGACTCATAACCCACATTTGCTGTTTCTTTGCTCCAAGCGATGCTGTTTGTTTCTAAGCTGATGGGTGGAGGGGTGGGAGGTAGAGCTGACGCTGAGGACGAGGAGAAACCATCGTCGTGGAGAGTGTGGACCGCTGACTCTAAAATGCAGAAGACCGTGTGTCGTCCCTTGGCTGTGCCCGAAGGCCGCCGGCCCCTGGCACCGCGGGGCCCTGCACCAGTTAAATCCCAGAGAACGCGAGAACGGAGCGACCGTGGCCTGGGCTCCCCCTGAATCTACGCCCGTTTCCTCCTGGTCTGCCTTTCCCTGCCCACCAACACGGCCCTCCTCCCTGGCACCGTCCGTCCTGTGCTTCACGTCACGGGACTGGATGCGAATGCGCTGGATTCGCTGAAAACGGCTACTTCTTGCTGCTGTTTTGAAAACCAGATCAGTAGGATCATTCTGCTTCTCTCTCAAACAGCAAATGGAACTAAATTAGTTTTTCACTTACAAGATGAAGAAAGTGTCTGCGTGGCTGTGGTGTGTGTGTGTGTGTGAGGCCTCAGCCCGCGAAAGCTTCCTGGTCTGTACAGAACGTCTACACCGCCGGCTGAACGCTTCCCAACACTACTGGGGCCTCGGTTGGTTATGGTTAAGAGTCCCTCTGTCCTGAGAACCAGGCGGCCTCGCCGTGTGCGTGTCACCAGCAGCGTTTGTCTCTGGCCCCTGGCGGACCGTCCTCCGGTACGTGGCGAACTGAACAAAATCTCGGCTTTGATTTTTTTTTTTTTTTTTGTGAGTTAAGCTCTAAAGCCTTGTTTTTAAAATTCGCTTTCACGGTGAACGAGAGTGAGAACCAAAAGGAAGGCATCCGGCCTGCACGATACGTCTTCTTGTACGTTAGACACCTAGTCGAGAGCTGCTCAGAGCTGACGATAAAACTCTCCTCAGGAAGCATTTAGATGGGAAATGCAAATCGGTTATAGCTACAACTTACATTTCCAACGCGTTTTCTCACAGGAGAGAGGGTTAAAAACAGGAAATCACGCAGAATTTCCCCACGTCTCTGACAGCGGTCGATGCTGGCAGCACCACCTCCACCAGAGAAAGAGTTCCGGTCGCTGTTTCCTCACGTTTTCCTGTAGCTGCACTGCTCAGGTGTCTATTTAGCGTTGATAAAATCGTTTTCTCCTGGAGATTTTACTTTATTTTTATTTTTATTTATTTTTTGCTAGAAGAAATAGCTGCTAGCTGTTGGGTCCTGGTGGTCCCCGTGCCCTTGACCACTCTCTGTGTTTTCATTCACCAGGAGCGGATGCACCGTCGCGCCCTGCGTTAGCCAAGTTAACATGAACCTCACGGAGGAAGGAAACACAAACTCTTGGTGCATAACTTTTAGGGGCACAAGAGACGCCAAGAGCAATTCGATTTGGAGAAACAAACCATAATGAGGCTCAGACAACCCCATTTACCCCCAAAGGACATAAAGTAGTTCTAAGGTGGGCGTATCTGCAATCGGCCGAGTGTCGGAGACGCTGTTTTCTGGTTTTCAGCGTGAAAGCCACTGGGTTTGATTATGCTTTTCAGATGCCCAGAAACCAGGGAAAGCCTTGGTTTCCATCCAGGGCAGAGCGGAGTCTGCTGAAAGCTGGCTGACACCTCCCGGTCGCCGGACTGAAAACAGGTTCTGGAAGATGAATTTTCAGAAATGTCCGTTTATCTCCGCGGCCTTCGCATTCCTCCCTGGAAGATGCCCGGGCAGGGAGATGCCAGGGCAGGGAGATGCCAGGGCAGGGAGATGCCAGGGCAGGGAGATGCCAGGGCAGGGAGATGCCAGGGCAGGAAGATGCCAGGGCAGGGAGATGCCAGGGCAGGGAGATGCCAGGGCAGGGAGATGCCAGGGCAGGAAGATGCCAGGGCAGGGAGGCCTCCAAACCCTGCCCCCGTGAAGGGGCGACAGCTCTGCGTGCCGGCGGCCACCGGGACTCTTCCCATCATCAGCGATGCTGCGGCCTGGAGAAGGTTCGATGCCTTGGGGTGCGAGCGGTGTTTAGTCTGCAGACTCAGTAGCCAGGGCCACCGTCCAGTCTACGAGGCATCACACAGAAGCGAGAGGGACGACCGCCTCCCTTCTCATGGGAGGCCACGAGCACACGAGTCAGCAGCCAAGTGATGGCAAAATGGATGCCACTTGGTACCCGGGCTCTTCGATCACAGGGAACATTTATACCTTCGAGGAACACTCTGTTTTCAAATGGAGAAATTTCTGGAAGATACCGCTTCTCTCAAAGACTCTGGGACTTTTTTTTCCTTCCATGTATTTTCCATAGCGTGAGTTTAAAGGACTATTATAAGGCGTTTCTAAAAATCAGCTCGAGAGCTCGATTCGCGGTCACAAAGTAAGGAACGCGTTCTGGCTGTGATCTGGCGAAGAGCAGAATCCTGGAGGGACGCCTGGTGTCCTTTCTCAGTCGCCACCCCGCCCCCTGACAGAGCGTGACTGCCCGGGCACCTACCGCCGGGGGGCAGCTGCGCCTGGTTTGAAATTTCCAGAAGTAAAACAGCCTAGTGCGCAGCCTTTGCTCCGTGGGACTCCTTTGCTCGTGATTGCATTTGGGAATGATAGTCACTTTGCTGCCCGCGGCAACTTATTCATTTTCATTATTACGAACACGACACAGTTCACTTACCCGCTGTTGACGGACGTGGAGGTCCTGCTCTGTCTGGGGCTCGTACAAAGAACGTTTTTAGGAACGTGGCGTCAGGTCTCTGGGCGGCACACGTGAGCGTAACAAATCCCTCCAAAACAATGCACCTTTGTCGCCCTCGTTCAGACGGGCAGAGGCTTCAGGAGGGCCGAATTGGGCGGGTTTTGCTTGTGTCTTTTCCCTGTGGTTGCAGTCAGATGACCCTGGGGGACCAAGTCCCCTGAAGTCGTGGCTCACGTGCCTGGCGAGTGGACTCTTGGCTGGGGACTCGGCTCCTGTCCTCACGGGCCGCTCCACGAGGCCGCTTGAGCATCCTCGTGCCTGGCTTTCTCCAGAGGAGTGGTCCAGGAGGGCGAGGACCTCCCTAGGCCTGCTCCTGCTGCTCTCTGGCCCCTTGGCCGCCAGTTGCTGTGTCTGCCTCCCGGTGGGCTTGACAGTTGCTCGCTGAGTGCTGGACGCTGAGCGCTGAGAGGCACAGAAACGTTTGAGTCTCTCGCTGCGGTCATTCTTCTCTGAGCCCGTGCGGTTTTCCTCATTCTGAAGGCATTTGGGTGAGGAGCAGCTCACCTCAACCCAGACTGGAATTGATCTTCTTCCCAGCTAGATTCTCACTGTCCGGTTCTGGGGTTCCTCCCGAGGTTCTGGAGGGGCTGTGAGGGCCTCTTTCGAAGGCCGTGAACCCCGAGTTTCGTCGCCTTGCCCACGTCTCTCCGCTTAGAGCCACTTGAACATCAACCAGGGTCTGAAGGGGACAGAAAACTCTGCTCACCTGCATGCATCTTCTTTTCATCCATAATTTTGGCCCCTTCGGTCCCGGGTGACTTAGTAACTCAAACACCACGCTCTGCGTCAGAGGCTCAGCCTCCCAGGCGCGCGCTTGCTGCTCTTTGCTGGGATCTTTAGTCTCGGGGTCCTGCGAGGCCTATGAATTAAAAGGACCTTAGAGGTGACCGTGGTGACCGTGTCCCAGGATGCTGGCCCCCTCCCAGTGACTCCTCTCAGACTCTGAATTATAGTATCAGGCCTCCTAATAAGCCTTCTTACGCACATTCTCGAATGTGAGGGATTTTTCCTCCAGATTTTCTTGCTGTTTTCAGTAGGTGGGCTGATCTGAAGGAGAATATGACGTCATCATCAGAGACAGAACCTGTGTGGGTTTCTAAGCCAGAAGCGAGTTTTGGATGCCGGAAGATTTGAAATGAAGGATGATAAATGCAGTAGACGGAATAATTTTCCCCACAGAGATGTCCTCGTCCTATCCCCAAGAGCCTGTGACATTACATGGCAACCGGGAATGACGGTATCGGATACAATTAAGGTCGCTGCTGGGTTGACCTTAAGCCCGGAACGTGAACCTGAATTATCCAGTGAACCAGCTGACACCAGCAGGCTCATCGTAAGTAGAGACAGGGACGGAGGGGAAGTCAGAGTCACAGGGAGATGTGGAGAAGCCGAAGCTGGCTCTGCAGGTGGAGAAAGGAGACCCTGAGCCAAGGCCTTCGGGTAGCTTCTGGGAGCTACAAGCAAAGGGGCAGAGTGTCCCCCGCGCTCCAGAAGGGCCTCAGCGCTTCCAGCACCCTGGCTGTGGCCCGTGCGAGTCCTCCTCTCCAGAGCTACGCGACAGCAAACGTTTGCTGCCGTCAGCCTCAGAGGTCGTGGCGACGCGTTCGCAGCAGCAACTGGACGCTGACGCAGGTGTGTCCCAGGGTGTGTGACTAATTGGAGCTTTTTACATTTTCCAAGGGCACGGCGATTCCGCTCCTCCGCCACAGGAACGTTCCCGGCGCAGGTTCCCGGGCTGGCCAGGTCACAGGAAGGAAAGGATCAATGAAGAAATTGTTTGTGTTAAAATTTCCCAGGGACTGACCGTCAGAGCAGGCCCAGCCCAAACCAGCCGGATGCAAGGAGGCGGGGAGGAAGAGTGTCCTCCCTCGGTTCGGACGCCACCCCCTCTCGGCGTTCCAGTGGCAGCCCAGCACAGACCCACGCGTGGCATTTTATGACGCAGAATACTAACTGCCCAATTTCCCGAATCCCCTCTAGACTTTACCTTTCTCAGAGGCAGGCCCTGTGTCTCACTCGGGGCCGTGTTCCGACAGTGGTGAGAACTATGGAATGGGCAATCAATAAGCATTGGTTCAAGTGAACGTAATTAAGAGGAATGGGGTAGAGTGAGAATCTGAAGACCTCGTGGGGAAAGTTGGAAGGGAAATAAATAGTACAGAGCGAAATAAAAATAATATCGGGCATAGTCTCGTTTAAAAGAGCAAGTTCTATTTATTATTATTAATATTTTTATTATTATTATTATTATTTCTTTATTTGAATCGAATGCTCTGCGAACACTATGCCACCTGCTGTGTCTTTCTTCCAACACCGGTGAAAACCAGATCTGGGGCCCCTGCAAGGGGGGAAGGGCCTGCAGCCTAACAAGACGGCATATTCGGGAGGACATCGGCAGCGAGTGAACCCCGTGTCCCCCGCCCCCCGTGGCAGCAGCGTCTCCTGTGAGGTCGAGAGTAATGCTTGCGAGGTTAACTGCGGCTCTGTGAAAGCAAGTGGGTACCCGGGATGCCTGGTGAGGTGACAAGTTGGGGAGAAGCGACAAGTGCAGCCGTGGAAGATCGGGGAGTAGTCGACGATGGGGGTGGGACGGGGGCGGCCGTACAGAGACTGTCCAGCTAAATGCATCCCAGACACTGTACAATGACCCACCGTAGGGGGACCTTTTTAGGACAATAAAGATAACAATAACACAAAGGAAAAAAAAAATCAAAATAAGCCCAAAGATTCTCAGGCCGGACTTAAACGAAAAGGGATATTGTAGGAGCCTCTTTGGCAACAAAGCGTTGGATGTCAAACTGCAGCTGGCAGAGCAGAAAGACTAAGTGAGATTCTCCTGAGGAACGAGTATCTCTGAACAGCGGGGACACCTCTGACGTCAGAGCGGGCGTGGGCGCCAGGGACCGCCTCTGGGCTTCGGGGAGGGCCCTTCTGTGCTGGCCAAGACCGGCGTCCCGGCCGCTCCGTCCACGTGAGACCGAGTAATTGCGCCGGGAGGCGGGCCCGAGGACAGTTGGCTTGCTTAGACGGCTGCTCGTTTTGAAATGAATGTGTGGTCAGTGAAGGTCCTGCCCGTGATGCCTTTCGTCGGCTCCTTCTGGAAGGAAATGTTCTTAGCTAATCCGCCGCGGCAGCGTGGGGCTGATAGGCAGTTCCACGCCCTGGGGACGGGAGACCCGGTCTGTTTTGGTAGGAAAACGTTTTGTTTTTTCTTTTCTGGGGAAATTCAGCTCGGTGTTGTTCGCGTAGCTGACAGCAGGGGCGTGAGGCCCTGGCCCCTGCTCCCCTCCTCCTCCTGTCCCCTTTTCCTATATTGCGAAGACTCTCAGGCCCTGGGCCTGATTCTGGAAGACTCAGCCCCCCAATCAGACGCTTTTCTTTTCGCTGAGCGATGTTTATGGGCGTCTGACAGCTCTGCGAGCAGGTTCGTGGTCACGTAAACGCTATCGCTGCGCACGGAGCGCACACGAAGCCGTGCAGCATCCTGCTCCTCTCCCGCCGTGGGACTCACTCTTCATCCCGACCTGCTCAGTGATGGCAGCACCTAAACTTCGGGCTTCATCGAAGCCCTCGGAGGCCAGGCCCCGTGTCAGGACAGCAGCGCCTGTCCCACCGTTTACGTGCCCGGCTTGTCCTTGGGGAACCGGCTTCGTGGCAACGCGGTGGCTGCGGGCGTTTGCACGTGGCAGGCGTCGGGTTGCGTCTGGTTTTGTGGAACTTGCTTTGCAGCAGCTCGGCGGCCGCAGCCTTTTTCCCAGCTGCTGCTGCTGCCATGCAGGGTCACGTCCAAGAAAAAGGCATCCCGACCCGGCAGCGTCCGCCACGCGTTCGCAGCGGGGTCACTGTCAGGCCTGGGCGTTGACTAGGGAACCTGCTTCAGGCAGCGGCTGCCCCCCTGGCCTTTGCCGCACGCACTGCGGGTGTCAGGCCCCGTGTGTCCCTAGGGAGCTCGCTCTAGGGCGGTGGCAGCCTCACGCTCTCAGCATTGCGGCTGTCTGGCCGCCCGTCACTAGGGACTCGCGTTACGGCGGCAGCTGCTGCACTCTTGGTGCGTTGCTGATGTCGGGCGGTGGCAGTCGTCAGGGAACCCGGTTTGGGGCAGCGTCTGCTGCGATTCTGCCGCGTCGCAAAATGTGGAGCCGCGTCTTCCTTTAGGGAACTTTCTTTACAACAGCGGCAGCGGCTGCCGCGCTGTAGGCCCCAGGACCTCCCCGTGGTCTCCCACCAGAAACTTAAGTGGCGCCCTGGGCCTGAGGCAGCGAGCCTGTCCCCTTTGATCAGAAGTGAGTGAAGTCCCCGGGCCATGGCATTACCTACGCCCACTCATGAGGGGAAGCAGAGTGAAGGTGCTGACACAGGGCACCCAGCCTGTCCCCTCCTCGCGAGAGGTGGAGTGGCGACCTTGGCCCACGACACCGAGTCTGCTTCTTCCTAACGAGGGCTGGAGTGAGGCCTCGTCGGCCTGCGGAGGTCATGCATCGCCGCCACCTTTTGCCACGCGGCCGGTATCTGACCACGTCTGGTGCCGGGGACGCGCTTCGCCTTGGTGACGGCTGCACTTCTGCTTCCCCGGATTGGAATTTAACCTAGATTTTAACTCGTACCCCTGAGAATGCTGTTCGCAATGGTAGTTATTAAATTGGGACCTTTTAGAAATGTTTATGAATTTCTGATGGCCTGGTAAAATACGTTAACAGACACATTTCTGTCAAAATTGTGTTTTCCGAAATAACAAAACATTGGTCAGAAGATGGGATTGTTTGCGTTTGAACAAATTTCTCTACCATCCAGCCCCGCAGAAGACAGCCAGAGTCTCCAGCTGCGTCTGCACCGAACCCCCCGAGGGGGCTGCCGTGCATTCCCACCGTAGGAGAGTGAGTGTCCTAAAAGCAGGTGACGTCTTCGTGTTACGATGGAAATGGTTTGGACCTTGCAGATCTCTCCAGGATTCCGGCCTGGAGACAAGTGATTCCCTCTTGCTGCCTTGTCGTAGGCTCTGTGTGGGGGGAACTACAGAGGATGAGAGAGAGACAGCAAGAGTCTCGAGGGCGGTGAAAGAAGACGGCTGTACGTTTCATGTGTTTCCAAGTTTTATTGCAAAAGCTCCCAAGCTGACGGCGAGGTTGGCGGTTTCGTCACGGATGTCCACGTGCCCATCACAGAGTCTCAGCAGCACTTTACTCCGCCCGCGTTTTCACTCGTGCAGCCGCCACCCCCTCCCTTCATTAAACTACTTCTTCTTTCCTGTATTTTAAGACCTCAGCACGCGTCCTGCTAAGAACTTCAGCATCTAGTGGGTCATCTAGACTCGATATTTGTGCACGTTTTCCCTTTTGACGTAAACTTGATCTGAAATGAGATACACACGTGTGGAGTGTCCGTCCCTGAGTTTGGATAAACGCAGGCCCAGGCCCCCCGTGACCCAAACTCCTGCCGCGATACGGCGCTTCGGCCGCGCCTGGGCGGGCCCGGCACCGCCTCTCCGCCTTCCGTCGCCCTCGTTCGCACAGGGACAATCCTCCTCCTCACTTTTTCCTGTCACGGGCTGGCCTTGCTCGTCACAGAACGTCTTCCAGTGTGTCCCCTCGCACGCGACGGAGCGTTTTCAATCAGCCCGTGCGTGTGCACGCGTGAATAGCTTGCTCCTCTGCTGCTAAGTGTGACTTCGTCGTAGGCATGTGCCAGAACTTGTTTTTTCCTTCTTCTCCTGATGGCCGCTTACACTACGTCCAGTCTTGTCTGTTTCACATAAAGCTGCCGCGAACATTTTTGTACGCGTGTCATCGGGAACACGCGCCCCACGTCCCTAGGGTAAACGCCCGTCGTGGGGTGGCCGGGGATGTCAGGTGCACGAAGAAAACAGACTTTTCTCAAGTGTTCGCACCATTTCCCCATCGACAACGGGCAACACCCCCACCTACGTTCGCTGTCCATTTTTCGGGTTCTGTGTGTTGTTCCTTTGGCACTTCTAGTGGGTACGTCGCGGTTTGAATCTGCGGTTTTCTGTTGACTAATGATGTCGAAGATTTCGCCCTTAGCTGTGGGGGTTTCTGTGGGAGTCTCCGAAGGCTTCGTGAGAAACATGGAAGGCGCTGCCACAGGAGAAAGCCACGGGAAGACGTCACGGCCGATGAAGAAAAAGGCAGAAATGGCAAAGCCCCGGGAGTTCCTCGGGGCGTGGAGGGAGGAGTCTGGATCAGGCTGGAGAGTCAAGTGCTTGTCCTTTGGACGCGAGTCCTAGAAGATGCCCTCGCAGCAGACGGTGCTCTGTACGGGTCAAGGGACGCATTCAGTGGGGGACATCGGGACGCTTGCCTGTGTGTGGGGTAACTCAGAGTTCATTGAAATGCGAGCAGGAGAAGTCCGTGACGGGATTTTCCACGCACAAAATACAGGGGGGAGAAAAAGAATGACACCGGGTGGCTCGTTTGACGATGAGGAGGTACGTGAGCGTCTGAGTGAGCTGTGACGTGAGCATCAGAAACAACAAGGAAGCGGTGGACACGGGGCGTCGGAGGCAAGTTCGTGTTCAGGTCAGCACAGGGAGACCTGATGACAGTTCCTGGGACGTTTGTGACCAAGGAAAGGACGTCGCAGAGAGGAATCCGAGGACTTTGACGCACGTGACACAGAAAACAGTGACGTTGGTGCCACACACATGAGCATAACAGTCAACACCCAAGGCCTGTGCCCGAGCCAGCTCTCCCTCCAGTTGGGTGACCACGGGAAAGGCATTCAGCCTGTCGGTGTCACGATTTATTCTCCGCAAAAGAATACAATTTGACCACCTGCTTCGTGATGCTCTGGGGCTTAATTCACTAAATTCATTCACTTATTCCACAAACGTTTACACTGTCGAGGTGCAGAGGGGGAATCACGGTGCACACGAGGTGGAGAAGGCGGCCGTCTGAAGCAGGGGACAGACTTTCCAAGCTCCAGAGCCGTGAGAAAGAACTTTCCATCGTCCAAACCCCCCTGCGCGCGGCGCTGTATCCCAGCAGGCGTCATATCAGGTGACACGCGGTGACTCCCGTGACCGCTGTCTTCTCCTCCTCATTCTCTATCCCTTTTCCCGCCGCTGGGACCTCCGGGAGTCCGGCGGCTTCCCGGGAGCGTGGCCCGGGCGCTCAGGCGCCAGCCTGCAGGGGGCCGGCCACTCGGCCTTCACGTGCTACGGCAGCTGCGGTTGCCCATTGACCGTGAGAACCGAATGGGGCGTTCGCCTCCGGACGTGGCGAAAAGTGAGGGGTCGTGTCACCCCTCAGAGATGTCAGCGATCGACACCGGACAAAGTATTTTTAAAAATCACTTACATACCCTGGAACGCATCCCAGGGGGACGAGGAATGGAAGCACGAACAGTTTATAGCTTTTCGGCAGGGATGCTGCCTGGGCCACTCTGCCGTCGCGGCAGAAAGTGGGGCGAGGGGTGGGGACTCGGCGAGGGCCGAAGCTGCAGCTTTATCGGCTACAATAACAGCGCAGCCCTCGGGGCTGGGGAGGCAGCTGGACACATCCATGGAAAATCCTGGCAGCTCGGCAAGCGGAGGCGCGAGACCCGAAGTCCAAGCCCTCGCTGCTGCCCGGGTCCCTGGGCGACCGCTGAATGGTGCGTGCGGGGTTGGGGGTGAGATGCTGCGAGGAGGGGGCTGGAAAGGTCAGGCCCTGCGAGGCAGAGGGCGGCAGGGCCAGGGCGTGAGTCCTACCCGCTCCCGGAGGGAGCGCGTCCTCCAGCTCCACGGGCCCAAAGCCCCGAGCCCAGAGTCAAAAGCCCGCAGGGCGGCCGGGCCTGAAGGGTGTTCCTGCAAGCAGGGGACCCACCCAGAGTGTGGGACCCACCTCTGCCCACATCCTTGCCTGACGATAAAATTTCACGTCTAAAGGACGTAAAAGGTCCTTTAGGCTGCGAAGGCCCCAGTCCGTTCCGTGCCGTCTTCTGTGTAGTCACTTGGACGCCCCAAAATGTGCCTTTTTGGTCAGAATAAATTGTCCTTCCCCCAACTATTGAAGCAACTTCCCATCGCTCCTAAATCGTGGCTCTTCTACCAAATTCGATGTCGCAAAAGACCTTTGAGGAAAAGCGTCTAGCCGGGCCTCTCGTAGCGACAGGAAGCGATCTACTCTGGGCGGGACTGATGCTCCCAGGAGAAACGCCGCACCAGCTGGCGGGAGCCGTCCGCTTGAGGGCCGCCCCCTGGGCGAACGAGGGAGGGTTGGCTCCGCAGGTGTGTGCAGTCACCTGGCCACTCTGGCAGCGACTGAGAAGCACCTGTGGCTCCAGAGAGCGAGCTGATTGTTAGGGAGGAGGACGGGAGCCTGGAGAGCGCAGCGGGCTCCCCGCGCAGGTGCGAGCAGGTGTCTCTTCTCGTGCAGCAGGTGCAGGCAGCTGTCGTCTCCCGCGCAGTCGTGACGCGTCAACAGGGTGAATACACGCGAGGCCGCGGAACCGACCGGGAGCCCTCCCGGATCTGTCTCTCGTCTCTGTCTTTTCTTCCATCCTCGCTCCCCCTCCCCGGGACGGCTCGACTTCCGCCGGCGGGCACCCAGCCACGTAGGCAATTTCAAACTTTCTGGTATCCACATTAAAGAATCAAGAAGGAACCAAATCGTTCTTAATGATAGATTATACTTAACCCAACGTATCCAAAATGTTATCCTCGTGTAAGAAATATGACCCTGGTTCGTGTTTTATATGATTATTTTTGTTCTGTGCCTTCACATCCCCGTCTACTTTCCATTCGCATTTTAAATCAAGTGAAAATTTCGTTCCCTGCTCACACCAGCTACGCTTTCAGGGCTCGATAACCACACGTGACTAGGGGTGGCCGTCCCGACAGCACGGAACACGCTGGGGTCATTACGGGTCAGAAACCAAAGACGAGCTTGTCCTGCCCCCAGGACCCTCACCGAACGACAGCGCACGCAGAACGGGGAGCACGCGGCGAAGTGGGCCGTCCCGGGGCCACGCAGGGCACTGCAGGAACGCGTGGGGGTGTCTACCCGGGTTTAGAGGGATTAGGGGGCACCTGCTTAGAGGATGTGGCATTGAGGTTGGACTTTTGACAGAAAGAGGTGGGAGGCAAGTATGTCCCAGGCGTGCATGACGCCCGAGGGTGAGAGAGGGCGTGGTCCATGGCGTCACCCAAGCCCGTGCCTGCGTTGACCGAGTCTGGCGAATGCCTCATCCTAGTGTTAGTGCTGCCGAGCGTGGGGTCTTTGGCAACTGTTGTCACATCCCACAGCTTACAGGTGTCCCCGGGGTCCCTGTGGGAGAGGAGAGGTGCGGCTGGTCCGTCAGCGTCAGCCAGGCGGAGTCCCCGTGAGCGACGATGCTGAGCTGGGTGTGGCCGGGCCGTGGGCCAAGGACAGAGCCACCAAGGCGGTAGCGTCGCCTTCTTTACGGTCTCTCCAAAACGGGGGACCACCGGGTGCTGAAACAATTACTCCATCTGCTGGGGAAATATTACCCACATCGTCAGCCTCGCTGAGCGAGCAATGACGGCACGAACGACGTCGTAATGTGACGTCCCAAGACACGTGTTATCTATCCTGTGGTTGGCGGACACTCCAGCGGGGGTGCCAGGGCCTCTGGACATGGGTCCAGAGAGAGGACGGTCTTGTGAGCTGCCTCAAAAAGGGTCCTGGCCCACGCGTTTTCATAAATTTAACAATCATGCCGCAATCGAGCCAAACACAAAGCATTCTGGGATTCATCATGGGATGACAAGTGGAGAAATAATCCCCTTAAGTTCCGAGGGACCCTCAGCCTTGAAGGCGACGAACAGAATTTCGTGCCTTAAACCTCTCAGCCATTTCCTCAGAGATCTTAATGCTCTTTGGTTTCGAAATCCTATTAAAAGGCCATTCCGCCTGCTCGCCAATCTCCCCCATTTTCTTGATCTCTGCTTTCTCTGTTTCCGCCGCAGAATGATTCCTCCATCGTAAGCAGGCGAACGCCTAGTCGGTTCGGATTGCTAAAGGAAAGCTGACGATTCTGTGTTTTTCTGAATTATATGAGATTCATTAAAGCCACATGGACAAAGAAGGTTTGACTCAGGTTCGTTTTCTAAAATCCGTGGAAAAAGTAAGCGTTTACGAGTCGTCAGCATCTCCACGCTGCATTTCGTGCCTGGGCTAAAGCCTCATTTGAAACAAAAATCCTTGCCGGAGTCAGGGGCAGAAGAAAGGCCCAGTTTAGCAAGCCGCAGGGGAGGACGAGGGTCCCCTCCCCAGGTGTCGCTGGGGCCAGGGAAGGGCATGAAGGTGACAGGGCCCGGGCAGCAGATGCCGTGAAGCAAACAGAAGAGGGACGAGCCCGGGTCACTGTCGATTCTCTCTCTTACGTTCCCTGAGCTTCCATCTTGCTGCGAAACACGGATGCTGAGCAGTCGGCGGCTCCCCAAACAGTGCGATTTCACCATGAACACACCACCCTGGTCCACGTGGCTCTTACAACTGGAAATAAGACCCACAGTCCAGGCCCTGGTCAGAGGGACGTGCCAGTGCCCACAGCACACGCAAGTCTGCAGCCAGGCCCACCCTGATGTTTCAAAAACGTCGACCATGTATCTCCGAGCGCCTTGTGCTGGAAAACAATATTGCATTTGCCCAGGCCTTCCTCCTGCATGCGTGAGGAGTCATGCATCTTTCCCTCCGCCTCACCCTACTGCCTCTAACTGCCGTCCTCGCCACGTTACGGTAAGAACCTGTCGTTTGTCACCTGTCCTCTACCTATCTGTCATCTATCATCTATCTATCTATCATCTATCTATCTATCTCCCTCCCTCCCTCCCTATCATCTGCCTGTCTTATCATATCCCTTTACCCCTGGGAAACGCTTTGTAGGATTTAATCCTGTCCTCGGAAGCGTCGCATTCGCACGTCATAAAAACCACGAAACAACGGACTGACTCAGGTAAAGCGAGGGTCATCACACCCCTCAAGCCCCAGCGTTGGAAGGGCTTCACCGATGTGCGAGGACTGTCACTGCGTCGCTCCCTGGCTCTTTGTGTTCCAAGAATTCCAGCTCCACCCTGCAGTTTCCCGTGCGGCTCCGTCGCTCCGTGCGCAGCGTGGGGCTTGCACCCGCAAGAGCACTGTGTTCTCGGCTGCAGCTCACAGAATGCGGCTCCAGAGACGTGCATTCGGTGTGCGCCGGACCTCGTGGGCAACATGAAAGAGTCTCCAGGGGCCAGTGATCCCCAAGGCAGGAGCAGAAGGGAACGGAGAGCCGAGCAGAAGCCACGAATGTGGCAACAAGGGAGCCCGCGGGCTCACGGGGCGAGGACGCCAGCCTTGGGGGGTGACGAGGCTTGGGCCTTTGGAAGATGGAGTGGCCCTGACTGGCAGTCTGGGTGAGGCCGCTGCAGGTGGGGGGAAGGCGGTGGAAGCCAAAGATGAACTGAGGATGGGGACCATTTCCCACGGAGACGGGGAAGTGGGTGCTCGAAGGAGGCAGCATGGAGGTGGCTTGGCTACCTGCAGAGTGGGGTGACAGGGAAGGCAGAAAAACCGTAAGACGTTCTTCTTACCAAGTCCTAAATAACCAACCACCCCCGAACTTAGTGGCTGGAAGTGCAGCGATCGCAACAAACAAGCCTTCGCTGTGCCTCATGAGTTCGTGTTGGACGGGGCCCAGCTGGGAAGCTCTGTCCCCCCACCCCCCCCCCAAGGACTTGAAAACGCAGGTCCTAGAGCTTGTGCGGAAAGCCATCGGATCCTGTAAAACGGCCACGTGGCTTACACGAGGCCCGAGGGCCGCGCTCTGGGTGTGGGGGCCGACGGCGCTCCTGGGCGCTGGGGACGGGTCAGTGGGAACGCCTGCTGGGGCCTGGGCGACAGCGAGCCCTGAGCGGCGGTGCAGGGTCTGGGCTGGGGGAGAGAGAGGACACTATGCATTGTGTGTGCGTGTGCGTGTGCGTGCACGCGCGTGTGCGTGCACCTGCTGCTGGCCTGCCTTCTCGGGGGTCGTGTCGCTGGGGAAAGGCCAAGTCACCGAGCGCCGCGCTGACTCCAGATGCACAGAGGGTGGCGGGATGAGATGAGAGCGACTAAGTTCAAAACAGACTCCTGGAGCCCCAGCGTGTGAGTCAGGTCAAAGCGGGGATCCTCCGTGTGCCCGGGCAAGAACGGGGGAAGGAGGCTCGTGCAGAACTCTGACGCAGAGGGGCAGGACCGGTAAGAAGAAGAATCTTGCGATAAACCGGTGTCCTCCGGAGCAGCAGCTCCTCCTACCTCCGAGAGAATTTGGGGGTCAAAACGCAGCGCACTGGCCGAGCCAGTTCAACATTTCTGGACAGAGGAGGGCAGTTGGGGTGGAGCCGGGGAGCAGGGCCCCTGGGTGCTCGGGGAGCAGGCGGGAGAGCCCCCAAGAAACTACGGGCAGCTCCGGGGCAGAGGCCAGGCTCTGACAGTCAGACGGAAGCAGGCGGCGTGGGACACAGGCCGACGTGGCCTCAGAAATCCTCGTGGGCAGCAGGTCAGGTCTGCTCAGCTCAGCACAGCGGCCGGAGCCTCCGGCTTTCCGGGTCAGCAGACCCGAAACCCAGACCAGAGCTCGGGACCTCGGGAGAGGCGTTTACAGCAAACGGGGAGCCAGGGAGAGAGCGAGGTGGCCAGAAAGCGGACCCTGGAGACAGCGTTTTGCTAAACCGGTTCGGATGGGAGGGGCAGGGCCGTGTCGCAGCCTGGGACTGCGCCCTGCGGTGTCCCCGCACTGTGGTCTTCATCGTAGTTAACCCCTGAGCTTTCGTCTACCGGGAATAACAGCACCGTTGCTCACCGTGTCGTCTCCTGTGCACAGGCCTGGCCCATGGGGGCGTCGATAAATTCAGGCCACGAGGAGGAGGGAGCAGAGGAGGAGGATCAGAGAGAGTCCAGAGAGGCCATTAACCAGCTGGACCGGCGGCCTCGCCCTTACCCCGGGGCTGGCACTGACCCCCTCCCACGGCTGGGGCATTACGTGTCTGCCCAGGTCTGACCGACGCATTTGGGGGCCCAGCGGATGGAAACACAGGGCCCTCCCTCTGCCGAAAATTACTGAAAACTTCACCATGGCGGGGAACACGAGTCCAAATACGTAAAGAGAGTAAAAGTAAATGGAGTCAACTCGACAGGGAAAATTAGAGAGTAACCGACTGAGTTTTTAAATCCATCTGTATGCTGCATGTTAGGGACGCGCCGGAACTGAAAGACGCAGAAAGTGTGACGGGAAAGAGACAGAGACGTGTTAAGTGGGGGAAAAAAAGAAAGAAAGAAAAAGAAAAAGAAAAGGAAAGAAAAAGAAAAAAAAAAAGAAAAAGACAAAGAAAAAGAAAAAGAAAAAGAAAAGGAAAGAAAAAGAAAAAAAGAAAAAGACAAAGAAAAAGAAAAAGAAAAAGGAAAGAAAAAGAAAAAAAAAGACAAAGACAAAGAAAAAGAAAAAGAAAAAGAAAAGGAAAGAAAAAGAAAAAGAAAAGGAAAGAAAAAGAAAAAGAAAAAGGGGAAAAAAAGGAAAGAAAAAGAAAAAGGAAAAAAAAGAAAAAGACAAAGAAAAAGAAAAAGAAAAAAAAGGAAAAAAAAAGAAAAAGAAAAAAAAAGGAAAAAAAGAAAAAAAAAAGAAAAAGACAAAGAAAAAGAAGACACCTGGGGTCCCCGTACGAACAGCAGAGAAAAGAAACATTCGGGCAAAGGGCACATCAGGCGCGCAGTCGTCACAAAAGGATCTTCGGAATCAGCTCGACAGAGGATTGGGTCAGTCCAGAGCTCTGTGAAGTCGGCGAAAGTTTTCTCAAGGCTCGAGGTCACCGCTGCTCGACACACAGGGGGAGGGGGAGAAGCTGCCGTCGGGGTGTGATCTCCCAACAGACACTTCTCAGATATCGTCAGGTCCAAGGGGGCAGGATCCAGCATGCAGGCAGCCCGCAGGACGCGTCTGCGGACTCAATCTTATGTGTCAACGTGGCTGGGCCGAGGGACGCCCCGAGAGCGGGGAAAATGCTGCTTCCGGAGGGGTTCGCGCTGGGTCCCGTGGTGAGTGGGGATGCTCTGCCTTCATCAGCCCGGTGGGCGGCGTCCAGCCTGCCGGGAGCCTGAATGGAGCGGGAGGGGGAGTGAGGGCAGCTGTTCTCATTCTGGAACCGACATCCATCCTCGTCTGTCCGACTGGTTCTCAGGCCTTTTGGCTCAAGGACTTAGGCCACCAGCGTCCCTGGTTCTCCAGCTCGCTGACGGCTGATCGCGGGGCTTCTCGGCCTCCGTAAGAGCATGAGCCAATTCCTAGAACAAATCTCCTCTTATGTATATATGTAGATGATAGATGGATGGATGTATGGATGGATGGATGGATGGATGGATGATGGATGGATGGGGGGATGGATGGATGGATGGATGGATGGGTGATGGATGGATGGATGGATGGATGGATGATGGATGGATGGGGGGATGGATGGATGGATGGATGGATGGATGATGGATGGATGGATGGATGGATAGATAGATAGATGATAGATAGATAGAGGTAGATAGATAGATAGATAGATTGATAGATGATAGATGATGACAGATATAGAGAGAGCCCTCCCACTGGCGCTGGTTCTCTGCGGAAGCAGGCCTCATACCACCACTAGCCGTCATGTTTTCATGGACTTTATGGAATTCTGTGCCCCAAAATGAAAGAATCACATGATCCCAAACACACGCGGGACATTTACACAAACCGGCCGTGCACGAGGACATACACACGTCTCGACGATGTTCTAATCATTCCTATTGTACGGACCACGGTTCGCGACCTTGATGTAACTAAGTCGGAGGTCAACAAGAAAAGAAAATTCCTCTATTTACCTGAAAAATAGAAGAACCACGTTTCAAATGCTCGTGGGCCAAAGAAGGCATTGTAAGAGGGATTCGGAGATGTTTAGAAACGAATGACAGTGGAAATACTGCGTTAAGACGTGCGAGATGCAAATAAGGGAACAGTTAAAAGGGATGGTTTGGTGTTACACCCTTTTATTAAAAAGACGGGACCATGAATATTAATGAGCTAAACACGCAGCCTAAAGCGTCGGGAAGTAGGTCGCTGAACAGACACGAAGAAAGTAAACGAAAAGAGATAATAAAGGGGGAAGCGGACACCAAATAAATATTCAATACAAAAGGCAGGACGGAGCTGGTTTTCGGAAAGGTTAACAAGACACACCACCACCTGGTGGAACAGACGAAGAGAATACAAGAGGAGGCAGAACGAGCACCAGTGGGAGTGAAACTGGGCATCCCTGCAGCTAGAACACAGGATAGAAGTCACGGGTGCACCCATAAATCTGAAAATTCAACAGAAGGGGAAAATTCCAAAAAAATCTCCAGTTCGGCAAAAATGAAGCAAAAAAAAAAAAAAAAGTCTGACTAGCACGAGAACCGCGGAGTAAGCCGACGTAGCAGCTAAGGTCGTCCTCCCGAGAGCAAACGCCGGGGCCGCGGAGTCGCATGAATCCCCCCGGGCCCAGGAAGGGAACTGCGCCCCCGGCTCGGGAAGGCAGGACGCCTTGGGGACAACGCGGGACAGGGAGAGGACGTTAGAGAAAAACACCCTCCCTCCGAAGTCCTATTAATTCGCCTCGTGGCCGAGTCCAGGACGCATGCGGACAGGGCGGACGGGACGTGCCCAGGGCTCCGGCTGCACAGGTCAGTGCCAGGAAGTCCATGGACGCTGCTCACATCCTCCGCAGACTCAAGGGTGAAGCCCCACGGGTTTCCCGGGGGGTGGGGGGGGCAATGACCATCGGCTCGAGGGGTCACGCTCAGTGAAACGAGCCCGAAGGTCGCACGTGCTGGGATTCCGTGTCCAGGAAATGCCCGGAGCTGGCACGTCAGGCAGGGAGGGGGCGGGGCGGCGGCCATGGGAGCAGGGAACGTGGCTGCGAGGGTTCCACCGGGGAGAGGATCGCTGGTCCCGGAGGGCGCAGGGGGCTGCACGGCACGTACCGGGGTGTGGACTCTCTGACGTCGGCCGGTCTCCTGCTGGGCGGGCTTCATCCAAACACGCAGCTCCCAGTGTCGTGGAGGGGGGTTGTTTGGGACGAAGACCAGAGGCGCGCGGGCGGCCCACGGTGCAGCCAGGCACAGCCGAGGTCAAGGGCACGGCTAAGCCGACCGTGTGCCAGACCCCGCGCGTGAGCCCCCGCGGCTGAGGGCGAGCGTGTGCGCGTCTGTGACGTCCTTCACACCATCTATTTATATTTTTTATGTTAAAACACGTTTTAAAAGTTAAGAAGTCGCGGTCCGGAAGGCAGACGGCCACATCCGGGGTAATAACCGTCACTCACACTAAGACACGCGACGTAGATGCCACCGGAGACGACGCCATCCATCCGCCGTGCTGAGTCTGATCCGCCCCGTCAGGAGCGAGCGCCGAGGCCGTGTGGAGAGCGAGTCCCCATGGGCCACCACGCCGTTCGCGCAGGCTTCGGGGGCCCGGGGGGCGCGGGTCTGGGTTGACTGGCCTCCTCCAGCCCAGACGCTGGGGCCTGGCAGCCGCCTCCCATCCCGACCCAGCGCAGCGTCTTATACACGGAAGGGCATCCAGGGGATGAATTGCTGGAAACATCCACGAGTCAGTGACATTTTTAAAACGTCACCAGCGCCGTGCCGCCGCTCACCCGACGTGGCACCCACTTTAATACCTTTAAGGTGCCACAGGGCGATGTCTCGGGGTCCCCACTCTTATTCCAAACAAGGCTGGGCCCATGGCCCGGCCCTGCACCTCGGCAGCCAAGCTTGGGCGCTTCTGCCGGACGGATTCTTGCATTTAAATCGGGGGAGACGTGAGGTAACACCCCGCGTTGCTCGAGAGGCATTTCGTTTGTGATTGCGCAAATGAGCAAGTCACCAACGAGACCCGGGACTCAGTCAGCACTTCTCAGCCGTCACAGCAGCGGCCCCCACGACGGGGCAGGAGCCTCGGCGTCTCTGTTACACCGTGTCACGCAGGGACGTCTGTGGGGCCCGGCTGTGATCTGCCCGGGCCCCCCGCTCGTGAGACGGGCCCTCCCTCCCGGCCGTTCCCAGGCTCGGAGGTGTCCTGAGGCCCCTCTCCCCTCGCTGCGGTGTCCAGGACACAAAAGATGCTCTCACTTGGGGGTCGTGTCACCCCGGATGGGAGAACCCCAGCCTGGGCCTCAGGCCATAGCCAGGCCCTGCTTGGCGGCCCCGCTCGTCCGGGACCGGAGGACCTCTGCGTGCGAGGAGCCCGTGGGTGACAAGCCGACGTGATCTCACTCTGCACAGCCACCGGGTCACCGTCTCGTCATCTCCGAACCTCGGTCTGCGTGTCGCCTGAGATGCTTGCCCAGCGCCTTCCTCCCCTTCTGCTATATCCTAGTCATAAATAGTGGAAATAAGTCAGGACGGGGGGAAAATGCAGACAAGGCCTTTTTATTCGTCCTCTAGCGGCTCATTAGACGGGCAGTCCCTGGCTCTGAAGGAGGATGCGTCGCCCGACGCAGACCTTAACGCAGCCTTGTGGCCCCCGAGGGTAGACGGACAGGGGACGCGAGCCTCGGTGGCAGCAGCAGGGGTCACTTCCGCCCGGGGAAGGGAGGGACGCGCCGGCAGCACGTCCCGGGGCGGGAGCACTCCTGAGGGACGAACTCCAGAGGAGGTGGCGGTGGCTATTCATCGGCCACTTTCGCCCCGACCGCTCGCTGTCTGTGGACTCCCTTCACCCCTTCACGGCATCTTTGGAGAAGTCGCTCCCTGAGTCACGGAGAACACGGTGTCTGCTGCCGGGAGGGGCCGCCTGTCGTGTTGCACCTGATTCTAAAAGGACAGACTGCGAAGTCCCCTGGTGGGAGGGACAGGGGCAGGGGGCGTGGGAGATGGCGCCGACTGCCCCGGTGACAGCACAGGGTGTCCGCGTGCAAGGGAGACTAGGCCCAAGGGCTCTTCTCGGCGCTGGCCGGGCCGAGCATCGTGACCCTGAGACGTAGGAGGTGCCGAGAGAGAGCGTGGCACCTCCCGGGCACCAGGCCAAGGGACGATATTGAAGGAGAAGGACAGAGAGGACTTGAGCCCATCCAGGCCGGTCACTTCACGCAGGCGAGCGTGACGAGCATGGAATGTGGGGGAAACAGCGCGCTCCGCACTTGTCCCCTCGCACACCCGCCCACCGGACAAGCTTCCATCTAAGGAAAACCAGGAGCCACCGGTCGGCAAAGACTGCGGGTCTACGCAGAGCTGGGGACAGGGAGGAAACTTCTGGAAAACGCCTTCCAGGTGAAGGACGCGGGCCAGGAGCCCGGGAGACCAACGGCGGGGCGGGGGCTCGCAGGGCAGGGGACAACCAGGACCGGGCCGAGCCCGGCCCCGTGCGCGGTGCGTGGCCCGAGGCGCGCGGGTTCTGCTGTCTGCGCTGACGCCAGGGGCCCTGCCCCCTCGGGGAGAACCAGAGTCAGAAGCACGAGGAGCAGCACCGAGACGCCCGCCCCGGTTTTCCACAGGAGCACACGCTCGTCCTGTCGGCCCAGCGTGCCTTACGGGTCACAGGGGCCGCCCAGGGAGGCCACGCAACACCCGGGCCCGGCGCGTCTGCCCCTGCGGCGGCCGCTGCCCCTGGTCTCCGCCACCCTGGCCACGCGGCCCGAGCACATCTCGTGGAGACACAGGGACACGTGCTCGCCAGGGCTGCGGCGAGGGGTCTGAGTCTGGCCCGAGGGACTCTGCACACCGAGTGACCTCGGAGGGCCTCTGGGCGGACGGGAGGCCCGGGGCTGGGGTGGCCTGGGTGGCCTGTCCCTTCCCCAGAGCAGGGGAGCTGGCCCCGGGGAAGGTTAGCCCTGGGCCAGGCTGTCCCGATCCCACCCACACGAGCTTAGAAGCAAGGCCCCCGCCCTCACCGCCCCGAGAACCCCGCTGAAGGACACTGACAAGGACAGAGAAGTTCCCAGCACCCAGGGTAACGTCCACGTCAGAAACCGCCACCGCGAAGACGGAGGAAAATGAAAGCCCCCGGAATCCGCAGACGCAGACGTCGCCAGGATCGCGGTGTGAGTGGGAACCATATGTTCGCGAACTCGCCGGAGCGGGGAGCATGTCGCGCCGCGACGTGGAAGTTTTGAAAAAGGAAACATCGGACGTCTGGAGGGGGAAGGCGCTCCTCGCGGCATGAAAGCAGCAGGATGCGTGGGTGGGACTCATAAAAGACGCGACGTCGCAGAAGGAAAAGCTGGAAACCTACAGGCGGAAGAGGGATGGGAACGGAACGCAGGGAGAAAGGAGAATTTCGAAAGCAACGCCCCCGGGGGACAGCTTGGAGGAGGCAGGTCTGCATGGGACGGGGCTGCAAGGCCGGGGAGAGGCGGGGCGGGACCGGAAACATCCCCCGAAGCGCCAGCGGCCTCCAGTTTTCCAACCTGAACGAAAACCACGAACCCCCAGATCCCAGAAGCAAAACCAGAGAACAGGAGAGACTCGCCCGAAGGCCACAGAACATCGTCAGCTTAGGAGTTTTCACCCCTGAAAAAGCCGCCCTAAAAATGTGGAGAAATAAGGAATTTTTTCCAGATGCCCAGAAACTGCAAGGATTTCTCGCCAGGAGACTCGCCCCGTAAGGAACGCCATCGTGAGGTGTGTGACCTTGACGGAGTCAAACACGCGCGACAGGAGCGCACGCTCCGGGGACCGGGGCAGCCGGGCGCGAGGTGGGCTTCTTCGAAGGCAACTGTCGGTAAGTTCCTTTTCCTTCTTTCTTTCTTTCCACCTTTATTTTGAATAACCCAATTTTATTTATTTTATTTATTTTATTACGTTTTTTTCCTCCTCTGCTGTGCTGTGCCGTTAGCTGCGTCGTCTTCGTTTCTTCTGAGTCGAAACCCAAAGGTCACAGTCCGCAGGCCTGGCTCACCCGACTGCGTTCGGGAGTTATTCTGGCCACTTCCCGGATGATGTAGGAATTTAGACCGCCGTCCCCTCCCCGTTATCGTCGTGCGTCTCACCCGCACCTGCTGCGGTCTCCCCCGTCCCTGCCGCCACCACCCAGTTGCCCTCGCAGGCTGCGCCCGGCCCTGCAGGGCCCACCCGTGCCAAGCAGCCGCCTCTCGCTTGGGCGTCTCCTTCGGGGAGGACTCTTCGTTTTTCCACCTAAACACACGCTCACGTTGCCTCGGTTTGGAGGGGCGCGGCCACGGTCGAAGATTCGGGGCCAGCGGCTATTTTATTCCCGCCCGGGAGGGACCCGGCTGAGGCTCCATCGTCGTCCGGCTCCAGCCGCTCCCGCCCAACGTCGGCGTCCGGCTCGCGCGCTGCGTCTCTGCCGGCCCCGGGTTTCTGCGCTTCCGCGCCGGCGGCTCCTGACGTCCCGTCCTGCTTCGTGCCTCGACGTCTGTTTTGTTCTGCTTCACTTTGTCCCTTTGTTGTGTGTGCAGAGACTCTCAAACCTGCGGCGGACGCGTCTCCCCGGTTTTGGGGCAAAGAATGCGTCTGCTTCCCCGAGATCGCGATGCTCCACCCGAGACACGTTTCTTATTTTTTCATTCTCTCGTGCTCTTTTCTGTGCTTTCCAACTTGTCTTTTCCAGGCCTCTCTCTCGATCATTTAAAAACACATCTGGGTGTTTCTTTCTGGACGAGCCAGACGTTTCTATGCCCGGAGGGCGGGGTGACTGGCTTCAAGCACCCCCTCCCACTGGTGCTGCTGAGTGGAGTTTCCTCTCCCCCTCTCCCTCCCTCCCTGCCGGGGAGAGGCGTTGATCCTTCCTCCCACTTCCCGCTCCTCTTCCGCCTCTGTAAGCTCCCACTTCGTCTCTTCCATCCTTCCCCTCCCTCGCCGCTAGGCCCCATTCCCAGCCCCCGGCTTCTCCCCAGGAGCGGTTTCCAGCATTTCCCCGTCTGCTGGGCTCTCTCCACCAGGCCTCTTCTCCCCTCCCCGTTGTCCTACACGCTCTTCCCTGACCGCCCCGGCGTGGGCTCCAGAGCTCACGTCCTAAATCCGGCTGCGTGCTGGACGTGTGGACATTCCTTTCTCCGACTCTGCCACAGGCGTCCTCTCCAGCAGCACCGCTTGCTCTCCTGGCAGAGCTGCACTGTTTCGTGTGAAAGGCGTGGAGTTCTACGGAATAGAAATACTAAAATCTATTTCTCTGCTATGCCAACATTTTTATTTTCTTCTTATTGCTTTGCTCTGAGCTCAACACAGCATCCATCTTGCTCCCCAAACACTCTCCATCGAGGGCCAACCGACGGTCCACGGCACCTCTGCTGCGTTCTCTTTTCTCAGCTGTTGACTCTCCGCCTACGATCCACGGCTCACACTCTCGTTGCAACGTGCCGAACGGCTCGTTCAGACCTTCGCTCCCGATCTGATTCAGGGAGGCTCCTGGGGCGCCCGGAGTAGGTGCCGCACCGGATTCGGATTCAGGCAGCCCTGGTGCTGCCCTTCCGAGAGGACTAGCACTGCCCCCCTCGGGGCCCGTCGTCAGGGGGAGGAGCCCAGCCGTGCGAGGCACCAAGGGGGCGGGAAGGCCGAGGGCATCAAACAGGATCCGCCGTGCAGTGTCAGAGCTCTGCAGACCCCACGTTTCTGAAGAACACGGGCAGGTGCTTTATATCCATTTCTACCATGTGGCATCTCTTTTCCGAAGAACCCGTGGTTTGGAGACATTCACCCAGAAACCGTCCAGCATGACGCTAGCAGCTGCGACACGGGAGTCCAAGGGGCAGGTGAGAGACTGGGGGATGAGAACAGAATCAGTATCGAGTCTCGTCAAAGCCTCCTGATCAGGGAGCTCGGTCCCGAGGCCGGGGGTGACCCCGAGGCCCAGGTCAGGAGACATCCCCTCTGTAGCTACCCATGAAGGACCCAAAGAGGACGTGACTGTTTTCTCTTCGTTTTAACCCATTTTCTTTGCAAAGGGCAGACGCCTTTCATGACCTCCTGAGATCGCTTCCAGGCTCCAGAAGAGTCACGATCAGGAGTTGTTACTGGAGGTAAGAAACGCCGCAGGAAAGAAGGTACACGGTGGTCCTGGGAGAGAAATTCCTCGAGGGTCAAACGCTCTTCTTTGGCGAAGAGACACCTTTGTGGGTTCCTTTCTCTTTCCACAACAACAAAATCGGTGTCGGTCAAGGGGCACTTCGGCTTTCGGAACGCCTAGCTCCTGACCGTGAGCAAACAAGCACCGAGGCGGCGTTCGTGACCCTCGCCGTGCCCGCGCACCCCATTCCCGCCAGCAGGCGCGCCAGCTCACCCACCGGAGGCTGCAAAGCTCCGCGCGGGACCGAGGCCTCCCCGCCCGACGTGGGATGGAGCGGCCGAGCATTCGGGGGAGGTGACGAAAAGCAGTGATCCCCAACGGCAGAGCGCCTGTCAGGGAAAACATAAATCCCAAAGGCGTCTTCGCTGGCGGCGGACGGCAGCTCGCAAGCTTTTCGCTGTTGCTCATCAACGAGGGCCTTTCGAAGAGAGATCGAGGAAGGATGCCCAGGCCCTTTGAACGAGCTTGTGAAACAGCTCGCCGAACCCCGTCCATTCCTTTCGTCGAGAAATTAAGTTTTACGTATTTCTTACAGGAACCGTGTTCCTGTCGGGACCGGTTTCCCAAACCCCAGGGGAGGTTTTGACCTCACTCAAGCAGCTGCTATCGCATCGCAACGCCACTTCTTGGTCGTCCCTTTGTTCCTGCCAAGAAACCATTATTTCTCTTCGGGGAGTCAACTCACTTGCTTTACAAAGAAACTTTTCTCTTAAAATAAAAAGAAATAATAATTTTTTTTTTAAATAAAAACAACAGATTCGAAAGCCTAGCTCGCTGGGAAAACCTGAACTGGCTTCGTGGCTCCGCAGTGCTCAGGGTGGCCCGACGACAGAACCGGAAGGGGCCGCTCGTTACCTACGGCGTAAAAATCTCCACGTGCCCTGAACGTGTTGAGGAGTAACTGCTCCGGCCGCATTCTACGGCCGCATTTTGGTTTTGATGCTCCAGAGGCAGGTAAGAGCCGTGCGTCCCAGCGGGGACGAGAAACGTGCCCTCGAGCCCGGGACTTGCACTTGTGGTCCCTGCTCTTCCCGTCTCAGACCCGCCGGCTCACATGGCTGGTCCGCGCGGGACGTCGCGGCTCTGCGCGCCGTCGCTGCCCAGGACAATCGGGGCCCAACTCGGGCCGCCCGTCAGCTATAAAAGGCTGACAGCGCGCACGGCTTGCGACCGGTGCTCTTCGCGACGCAGCCTCTGTGACTACGCGGGCGCTATGATTAATGCCACTCCCGTGTTTGGGTTTTAACTCAGATTTCTCTCCAAGCGAAAACTTGGCAGCCATGTCGGGGGCGTAAAAATCAGCAAAAGGAGGGACTAATTTTAGAACGCCAAGAGGTTTTGAATTAAGTTCTGGGATGCTCATGTCAAATAGATGGCAGCCGTCAAGACCGCGAGCTCATTGGGCGCCGGCGGAGACGGAGCCCACAGGCTGGAGGGAGAGGATCGTTCATCCGGCCCCTGGCATCGCCCCAGACGGCCTCAAGCCCGCGGGATCGGTGCTGGGCCTGCCTGTTGCTCTGAGCTGACCTCCACGCACGCTAAAATGCAGTGACACGAGGGCCAGGGCCTCGTGGCTTACGAAACCCAAGCACTCTTCGGAAGACGGCATTGTGTGTTTTGGGATTCACGGAAAGAGACGTGTCCAACCTAAGAACAGCCAAGCTTCGCGCAGCTCTCGGCCAGACGGATTTTATGGAGCGTCTGTGGGGGATTCCGTCGGTAGATATCCCCCCTTCCATCTGGACGAAGCCTAATTCCTGCCAAATCTGGTGCACGACGACAGAAAGACAGACAGCAGGGGAGGGAGGAGGCCAGCAGCTCACACGAGACGTTTTTGTCTTTTCATTTTTTCAATAATGACATGGTCAGGTGGGCAAACCGAACTAATTAAAACCAGACAGTTTCACTGGGGAAGCGTCTTAAAACTAAATACAGAATTATTTTTCCTTTCAAAGATCAACATGGTGTCTTTGAAGCAGGTGATCCCTTTGGTTGGAGTTTTGAGGCCTCCCGTGAATGTCCCGGTATCATAAGGCCCTTTCCTAAAAGGTATCCTGGAAGATACCTGCCTAAAATACATGCAAAAGTTTCACCTTCTCCATTTTTTCCTAAAAGTAAGATCCAAAACTCAGGACTTACCTGTCCCTGGATTAGGTTTTCTTTGCACAGACACATATTTCCTTTATTCATTCGATAGACCCTGGTCAGACTGACTTTTGGGGCTGGGTGAGCCTGCTGAGCGCTCTCCCGCGCATCCCAGGGTGTTCAGCGGCACCTCGGTCTCTACCCATCAGCGTCCTCCAGTCGTGACAACCAAAAACGTCCCTGGACACCGCGGGGCGGTCAGATCGACCACGGTTAGGGACGCTGCTCTAAGTCACTGTCCGCAGTGACGATCGTTTCGATGCGAACACTCACCCTGCAGACTGGTGCAGCCACCGCGGAAAACGGTCTGGAGGCTCCTCAAAAACTAAACACAGGACGACCTTTCGGCCCCGCCCTTGCACTCCTGGGGATTTATGCAAAGAAAACCATCCTGTGTACGGGCCTCTGCGCCCCGCGGCAGCAGCCTGCGTGCCCGCCGTCGGCAGACGGCCGGATAAAGAAGCCACGGCTCACAGGCTCAGTGGGACGTCGCTCGGCCGTTGAAAGAGGAAAATCTCACCATGTGCGACGACAGGGGTGGACCTAGACGGTGCTGTGCTGAGTGAAGTGAGTCAGACCGAGATAAATACCAGGCGAGTTCGCTCACGTGCGGAATCTGAGGGACAAAAGAAACGAACGAACCACACGACAACTCGCAGAGACAGAGACAAACTGGTGGCGGCCAGCAGGGCCGGGGGCCGGGGGCCGGGGGCTGGGGGCCGGGGGAAAAAGGCGAAGGGGAGGAGACGTGCAGCTTGGGAGGGCCTCGAGGACAGTGTAGACACGGTCCCGGCATCGCGGTGGCTGGTGTGGGTGCTGGATGGAGTGTCAGGGGTCACTTCCCGGCCCGCGTGCAAGTCCAACCACTGCACCGTGTGCCGGATCTGATGTAAGATAAATAAAATTCAATTAATAATAATAATAATAATAAAAACTCTGTGCTTCTGGGAAAACTGAGGGCTACAAAGGCTCAGCTCTGTCCCATGTCACCAGCCAGTGGCAGAGGGAGGCCTTAGCCCGTTACTGGCCCACAGCGTCCTCCACTACGTATCACTAGAGCCATGCGGGCCCCGGACCCTCACCTGTTCCCTCTCCTTTCCAGTCTCAAAACGAAGCTCCAAAAGTCGACGTTTTAAGAGAAGAAAATTAAAAAACAAACAGCGACTCGCCGTATGTGAACGGACGCGATCAGCTCCACCCGTCACGAAGTTCCTCCTGCTACGACTCAGACACCAGCTACGACTGGGGCTGCACGTTTACCTATCAACGTTGCCACCCCCGTGGGCGGCCCTCCCCTGCACGCGTGACAGTGAGTCCCCAGCTGCCCAGAGCCCCTCCAGGGCGGTCGCCACCGCGAGCCCGGCACGCGGGGCCTCATGCGCCCCCTCCCCCACCTCCGAGCACAGCTGAGAGCCTCGGCCGGCCCGTCTGCTGTGCTCCAGGCTGTGACCCTCGGGGCTCAGACGTCCACTGTCTCTGAACAGGCCGATGTGGTTCGGGACGCGCCCTTCCTCCATAATCTGTCCCGTTGTCTCCCAGGCCCGGGACAGTGTGCGGAAAACCCGCCCCGGGCTCTGCAGAGAGAGCGGGTGGAGGGGTAAGCGCTCGGGGCCCCCACCCGGCCTCTGAGGGGGGCCTCAGGGCCCCCCGGGAGTCCCAGGAAAGGGGGGGCTTTCCTTCAGTTTCCGTCCGCGCTGAGCAGCCTCTCTCTCCCGGTCCTTTACGGCAGCCGGTGTTGTTTTAAATGTGTTTTATTTTCCGTTACAGTTGGCGCACGACAGCAGTTTCAGGGGCACGACAAGCTTGCAGGCGATCACCCCGGTAAGCCAGGCGCCCACCTGACCCCACACGTCGCTGTTAGGACATCGCTGCCTACACGCCTCGTGCCGCAGCCCACGGCTCCCTGTGGCGCAGCCGTCAACCTGCACGTCTGCACGCGTCCGCTTCCACTCGCCTCCCGGCCGCCTCGCATCGAAACCCTCAAAACGTCCTCCGTATCTCAGTTCGTTCTTGTTTGCTTATTTTGTCCTTTAGACTCCACGGGTAAGTGCAATCACGTGACGGCTCCCTCTGCCCGGCTCATCCACCAGCACAAAACCCTCTGGGCCCGTCCACGTTGTCACAGGTGGCGAGATTTCGTTCTGTTCTTCTTTTTGGCTGAGGTCAGCAGATTTAGAGAGAGGGAGGGAGAGAGAGGGAGAGGGAGGGAGAGAGCGAGGGGGAGAGCGAGCGCTAGAGAACGACAGGAGGCACAGAGCCAGGTCCTCCTGGGAGGAAGGCCAACCCCCACACGACAGCGCAGCCCGCATCCGTGACCGCGGCGGACGCGGGCCTCGTGACAGCGCTTGCATCTGCAGAGGGAGCAGGGCCAAGCCCCGGGCTCCCAGGGGACGGCCGCAAAGCGTCTGAGGACCACCTTTGCCACCCACCCCCCTCCGAGGGGGAAGGTGCTGCCGGTGCCCGTGGAGGCGGGGAGGGATGTGCGTACCCCTCGTCGACGCGGCGCCCTCGAGGCCTGCCTCAAGGCCTCCCCCCCCACACACTCTCTCTCACGCACACGCATGTGCACACGCACACGCACACGCTCTTAGATACTCCGCCACAGCACACGAGCCCGGTCCCTCCCCCGCGTGCGTGCAACTTTGAATAAAATGACTAATGAGCCAAGAACAGGATCTCGGCAGAGCCGCTTCGTACCAAGACACCCGGGATGATTACATAGGAGCTGAGAACCAGTGTGCGGGCCAGCCCTGGGGGTCGTCGGGAAGGATCAGACCGACCCGGGCCCACAGCCTCTGCTGTCGTGGGGCTGGGAGGGGACGGGGGACGAACCTGGTCACGTGCAGATCTGCCCCCCGCAGCCTCCTTCCGTGGCACAGGCACACGCGGACTCTCCGGGGCCCAAAGACGGCGCGAACCAGACGGCAGGGGCAGCTCACTGGGGAGGCACCTCCAGGGGACGCTTCTCAGAGCGGGGTGGGAGCACAGAACGACGGTGGCACAGGTCTCACGCGAGTCGGAAATGTACCTGGATTTCATCTAGACCGAGAGCCCATTTACGCCCCCGCTTCCAAAGTCCTCTTTCTAGACTCCCTTCCCCGCAAAGCCAGGCCGCCTGTGGCCCCCGAGCATCAGCCTCAGGGCATCCTGCAAAGCCGAGGAGGGCACGGCGACCCGAACTCCGGCGAGGGAGGAAATAAATGGCCCTGGAAGTGCCCTCCAGGCTGGCTGGCCCCTCGGTGGCCCTCTGTGGGACGACAGGAGTGGAGAAGCGCAGGTGAGGCTCAGCGAGCCGCAGAGAGAAGGTGCTGGGGCCGGGGGCTCGGTGCGGGCAGGTGGGGAAAAGGTGCGTGTCTCTCCCGCCCCCTCCCCCCGGGGGGATCAGGGCTCCGTGTCGTCCTCGGCATCCACACCTGCCACGTCCCGCCGGGAGCTCCTCGAAAGCCTCCATCGCTCTCGCACGCGTGTGGCCCCGCAAATCCCGCCTTCCGAAGCCCCTGCTCAGCGCTGCTCGGAGCCCTTGAATCCACCCAAGCCTGGGTGTCTAGAGCATTTTTTCTCGCGTCAGCTGCCGGGTACGTTCGTCTTTCTTCCTCCACCTCCCCACATCCCGATGGCCTCCTCCTCAAGCAGCCTCAGCGCCTGTTTCTCAGGACCCGGTGGGAATTCGCCTGCTTCTCCTCATTTGTGAATGCTTCGTCCTCTCCCTTCTCTTCTTTGCTGGGTCGAGTTCATCCTCCTGGGACCTGATCCGACCAACGATCCCGCCGCCCTTCAGTCTTTTATCCTCTCTCCTGGCACGGAATGGACTCCCTCGTTTGGGAAATCTGCTCGTCTTCATGGCTTTTGCGCGAGGACAGACCACGCAGGGGCCAGGTTCTGCCTGGTTCGGTGCCGGAGAGGCCGCCGGTCCGGCCACACCAGCCCGTGGGCAGGAGAGGGCAACGGGGGCAGAGCTTGCACTGTCTGCCCCGGCTGCGAAGGGAGGTCCCCATCATGGCCAGTGCCTGTCTCCCCATTTGATTTGTCTCCATTTTCCCGTTTAGCCTACTGTCTTTGTCGCCGGTTACACCAGAATCGGGTAAAATGTGAAATAATAACAACAATAATAAAAGAAATAAAGCGAAACGGGTTCGGTGAGGCTCCTCTCCCGGGCGCGGGCTCTGGTCCAAGGACACGGACTTGCATGACCTTCCTCTCCTCGCGGCCTGCGGGGAGCTCCCGGGTAAAAACGCTCAGAAACGCAGCCCACGACGGCCCGATCCTTCTCTCGAGTCGTAACGGCAACATTTTGAAACCCGCTGCGCCTGCCACCTCCTGATTTACTAGCCAATTTCGTCACGTGCTCGCTGAAGCCCGCAAGACGCATGGTGCCCCCGGGCTGCCATCGGCAAGGTCAGCGACAAACGTGGGAGACCGCGGGGTGGGGGCGAGGGGAAGCAGAGGCAGAGCCCTCCGGCCTGGAGCAGGGCCCTGTCCCCGCTGCGGCAGCTCCCCAGTGTCGTAAAATCTACAGTTATTATTTAATTTAATTTAATTTAATTTATTTTATTTTATTTTTTTATTTATTTTATTTTATTATTTATTTATTTATTTATTTATTATTTTATTATTTTATTTTATTTATTTCATTTTGTTTTATTTTAATTAATTAATTAATTAATTTATTTATTTATTTTATTTTTTCACTAAACACATTCAGCAGCAACGAGCTAAAAAACAAAACTGCGGGTTTGGTGAAAACTTATTTCTATTTTTCAAGAACGTTGGTGATAAATATGTAACGCGTAAAATAGCAGCCGACACTGTCGAGCCCGGTTCCCCGTGAACGCGCCGCGCGCACGCCTCTCCCTCTGCCTGTGTCTGTCGTGATGTCCCCGCGCTGTAGCCTCCCCCGCCGCGCAGGCCGGACGCCCCGGGCTCCCGGCACTGGCCCCGGCCGTAACAGCCTCGCCGGTCCCCAAAGCAGAGACACGAGCCAAGACACGACAGGCGGGGTGGCAGCCCTCACCGAGAGCCGGAGTCCCGGGGGTCACTATCTGGCCCGGTCACCAGCGACCCCGCCGGCCTTGACGGACTCTGTCGTGCAAAGGCCCACGCCCGGCCTCGCGCGGCCTCGCAGCTCCTCCCGTCTCAGACGTCTCCGCGGCGGGGCCTCAGCCTGTCCTGCCTTTCAACTTCAAAGGCTAAACCTTTAAGACGCCCGAGGGACGGCCGAACCAGTCGCCTGTCCCTGGGCGGCCGCTCCCAGCCTCCGAAGCCGCCCTCCTCCGCCCGCCTCCCGTGTGGATGCCCCCTCGGCTCCTCGCCCACTTGGCCCTTAGACGCTGGCCGCGGGGCTCTCCCCGGCTCCTCAGTAAAATCGCGCGCTCTCCTGAGCTCTGTCGCCGTCCCCGGCTGGCACCGTGTGGTCGCGACGAAGCCAACGCGCCGCGCTGCCCCGACTCGGGCCCGAAGCCCTTTTTCCCTGGGAACCGCTGATGGGGATTCTCAGAGTTCGGGCCAGAGACACACCCTCGCCCGTGAACCCCCACGCGTCCCCACAGTCGCGTCCCCACAGTCGTGTCCCCACAATAGGCCGACGAGCACGGTGACGCGCCGCTCTGAGGTCTGTGAGGCCGTTCAGGGAATCGCACCGAACCGGAGTAAGGGGTGGGCGGCACCAGCTCGCATCCGGTCGGTCAGAACACGGGTTCCGACCCGCTGCGACCCGCAGCGGGCGCCGGAGTGGGGCCGGTCCTGTGGGGCGGAGCCCTGCGCCCGGGCCGTCCGCGCTAACCCTGAGGAGTGGACGTCGGAACCGAGTTCAGTCGTGGGCCCGGGGCCACGAAGAACGGGAGAGTCAGTCGTCCGGTGCCGCCTGTCGTCGGGTTTTCCTGTCCAGGCGCATGAGGTCACCACGGCCTCCGGTTTTTCACTAAAGTGACAGGATGAACCGCCTACGGCCAAGCGCCCGCGCGCCCCGCGGCCATGTCCCGGGAGCAGCACCTTTAAAGCGCGCGGTGGAGACCGGCCGGGGCTGTGCGCTCGCCCCATGGCGCCCCGTCCCGGCTGTGTTTGCGGTTCGGTGGGGAGAGACCGTGACCCCTGCTTTGCGAGGCCTGTGGTGCCCCGGAGTGAACCCGTCTGCGGGCGGGCGGGCGGGCCGCCTCCTGGAGACGCCCCTTCTCCGCCTGCGCCGTGTCCCCGTGGGCCGAGCGGACTTCAGCGTCGTCGTCGCTGATCGACGGGCGGCGAGGCGGCTGCCCGGCGGCCGGGACTGTGCCCGCTGGAATCGGAGCCGGCCTTGCGCCAGGACCGTGTGCCCACGCGCCCGCCTGCTCAAAGGACTCGGCCCCGAGGTCTGACTGGTGAGCGCCTCGTCCCCGCGAGGCCGCAGGCGACAGACGCGAAGCCGGGTCCGCTTGTGGGTGGGCGACGGGCACTTCGGTCCCTCGTTCTCCGCGCTCCGGCCTCGAGCCACCTTCCCCACTCACGGGCCGGCTCGGCGACCCCTTCCTCCCCCTCCTCCTTCACCGGGACGTCCGGGCACAGTGCGCTCAGCGCTGGACGGAGTCAGTGTCCACGTGACGCTGTCTCACGGGCGGCGGCCGTCAGCCGAGTGCCCCTGCCCGCGACCCCGCGCCACGCGCAGGGTGGCCGCCGTGTCCCAGACCGCGCCCGGTTAGTCCACCTCTGGGTGACAGCGCCGCGATCCCTGTCGCACTCGCTCCCTTCGGGCTCATCACACTCAGCCCGGAACCCAGCAAGGGGCTGCGACGCCGCCGCATTGGTTAGGAAAGGGATTCGACGCGGCTGCTTTGTGCGCCTTCTCCGCGAGGCGCCTGGAAAGTCACCTCCTGGCGGGGGCGGGGGGCAGAGGAGGGCTGAGTCGGCGCAAGGTCGAGGCGTCCGGACGGTCAAGGCCCCGGGACCCTCACTCCCCCGTAGAAGGGGCAGCCGGGCTGACACCGCGTGAGGCCACAGGAGTGCGGCCGGCGCCCGAGGGGCACGAGGCCGCCTGCTCTTCCCTCCAGCCACCTGCCCCGGTGGCCTCGGAAGGCGGCATGGACCGCCCGCCGCAGCCTGAGCTGCCGGCGGGGAGTGCGAACCCGTCGCTCGCAGGTGGGGCTGGATGACCGTCCGGCGGCCCGTGACGTCTGGGGAACGCGCCTGAGTGGCAGCCAGTGACATTCAAGGCTAACGAGACGGGGCGGCGCGTCCAGAGAGGAAGGAGAAGGGGACGGGTTGGCATCGCTGGCACCGCCTTCTGCTTAGCAGAGGCGGTCGCAGCTACGCGGTGCCCTACGCCCCGATCCTCACCCCAGACGGGCGTCTGGGGCCCGATGTGCCTTCTTCACCTGAGACTGGCTGGGAGGGAGCTCGGGGCTGCCACGGGGCCGGAGTCGGCCGTGTTCTCTGCCGTGGGGGACTCCAGCGAGTCCCCGGTCCCTCTTCCTCCTTAACCCCCCTTCGCAGCCCAGCTCGGGGCCTGGCCAGCCTCCGGACAGCGCCGAGCGCCCCTGCCACCCCGACAGGCATTTCTCATCGCTCGCCCGCCTCCTCTGACCCCCGAACGGCCCGCCCACCACTACGCCCTTCCCGGCCACCTGAAATCCGTTCGCTGCCGTCGCCTTCACGCCCCCGGCGCGTGGCCCTCCGACATCAGCCTGCGGGGCCACAGCGAAGCGGGCGAGGCACCCGCCCCGACTCCTGGGCGCCCACCGACAGACACAAGCCAACGTCGTTAACGGGCAGAGCCCCCGAGTCAGGGCTTCGGGCCTCTTCCACTCTCTGTCGGGTCATTTAAAGGTCGTGGAAGTCGTTCCCGAGAGGGACGGAAGGCCCTGTTGCCCGGTGGCCCCCAGTGTCCGCCCCTGGCGGAGCCCGCGGGAGCCGGGCCCTCTGCTGGCCCAAGGCCGCCCCGAGCACAGAGCCGGCCGCCCGCGGCCGGGTCCAGGCTGATGTCCGGTCTCCCAGGGACGGCCGCCCCGAAGGCTGCTGCGTTAACCTGGCCGAAGGCCGCGCTGACCCCCTCTGCGTGTCCAGGGGACGTGGCTTCTCTACTTGGAAACGAGGTCCCCGAACCCCTCATCAGCTCCCGGAAACCCGGAGAGCCCCCACAGGGCCACAGCTGCCGTCCAGGCCAGGCCTTCCTTCTGAAGGGCCCCTCTCTCTGGACAGTGGCCCACGGCCCCGGGGACGGCGTCCTTGGCCACGGGGGACCCTCGGGACTGCGTCCTCTGTAAATCCCATGGGACTGAGAGGGGGTGCGGGAGGACGGGCTAAGAGATGTGCCCAGATGGCCCAGGGGGACCCCCCCACCGGTCTCTCTGCCGTGGGGGTGGGGAGGGGGCTCAGGTCCCAGCCGGCTCCTTTGCAGCCCCCGCGGCCGTCGCTCCGCGCCGGGAGGGGGAGATCGCCGCTGAGCGGCTTCGCCGGCGACCACCACCTTTCATCCACGCAACAATGAACAGGGGCGTCGTGAAGAACTGCCGGGCGAGCGACACGGCGCCCGTTCCGGGAAACCGGGGTCCAGGAACATAAATGCCCCCGTGCCCGAGTGAGCCGCTGGGAGACGCCCTCATCCATCACGTCAGGAGTGTCTCCTCGCAGATGAACGACCTTCCTCGCGGGGCCACCTGCTTCCCCGGAGTCGGGTGGCTGTGCTGGGGCAGGGGGAGATGATACAGCCGGAGTGTGAGCCTGGGCCGTCCGGAGACACGGACCGACAGGACGGACGCAGTCAGGGCCGTGTCGGTCTGGGTCCCTTACGTGACGGACGGACGGATGAATCGATAGAGACGCATGTAAATGTACAAACGTGTGTAAATGTGTAGAGATCTAGATCTTTCTCTCTCACACACACACACACGAGCGTGGAGATAGGGAATGTATAAAAGAGTCACTTCTTACCAAAATCACCCTGGTAAAGGCCGAGGCGTTGGGTAAAACTCCATTCTTACTCTAACCAGCCGTGGAACCTAAACCGTGGACTTCCCACCCTGCGTCGACGCCTGGGCATGCATCCGGACGTGCCCCAGACCTTGCTCACCCCCTGACGAGTGCCTGAAGGACTCAGGTGTCGAGGCCACCGCCCCTGAGCAGACGTCCCGGCTGGCACTCTCCGCCCTCCAGACCGCCTCACCTCTGACCCTCTGACTGATAACCGCCCTGGGCCGATCCTAGGTCTAGGACTGATGATTCCCTAAAAGGCACCCTTTACCGCAGGAACCCAAATTGCCTTTTTTCGGAACACGTGTGCCCCGACCGCAGCCTCCGCTAAGACTCCTAAACAAATCTTTATTATTTATGTTTGGCCAAAGCCTCCCGACTCTTTTGAGCTCGTCCGACAAGACACACAGCTAATGGCCGCGCTGATAATCCCGTCACCTACCGTCCCTCTGTCCGTCTGCCCATCTGAGCACCTACCGACCATGTACCTATCCCTGTGGTATTAGTCCAGGAGCCTGAGACACGGAACCAAGAGGACGCAGAGTCAGAAGCACACAGTTCCGTGTTGCTGAGAACTCGTCCTAACCCCATAGAGATGGACGATGGGTGGATTAGGCAGACAGACGTGGACGTGACCTATCCGTACAGACCTATCTATAAACACAGAGACTGACACCTACCTACCATCGTCACCATCGTCACCATCGTCACCATCATCTGTCTAGACAAAGGAGATTGACTTTAGGGAACTGTCTCCCCCAGGGCCGTGGGGACGGGTGAGTCCGAAACTCGCCAGGCGGCTAGGAATTCAGTGGGGCTGACGCCGCGGTCTCCGTCCCAGTTCCACGGGGCAGTGGGCCGGAAGCTCGGGGCTCCTCTGCTGCTCCTTCCGTGGGGAGCCTCGGTCTTTGCTCCGGGAGCCTTCCGCTGCTTAGGCGAGGCCCACCACGTCGTCAAGGATGACTTCCTCTGCGTGAAGGCAGCTGACTGTCGATGCTGACCTAGGCGGCCCCTCCGCAGCAGCGTGCAGCCTGCATGTGGCCCGAGAACGGCGCCGCAGCCCAGCCTCGCTGACACACACAAGGTGACCCTCTTGCTGGTGTAGCTATATTTCCTTTTCTCTTGAATGCCACGGGGCCACGGGACTCCCCTGGGTCCCCCTGCCCGCTTTCCGTGAACCAGAGGCAGGCGCTGAGGCTGGAAGGCCTGCGGGAGGGGGACGGCGCCCGTTGTCTGGGTCGTTCTCGAGAACAGCCTCCCCCGACCCCCAGAATGTCCTTGTGAAGGCAACTTCGAGTGTCGGGTCTGCTCGCTCTGCCCGGGGGGCGGGGCAGGTGGCAAAAGTACTGAAAGTCCCACAAAGAATAAAATCAAACGTGATTTACACACACGGGAACCCTCAGATCTCAAGAGGACCCCTCCACGGGTTCCAGGAACGTCCGCTGAGGCGCAGATCGCTTCCAGGAGCAGGACGTTGCCTCTGGCCCTCCCCAGCCAGTCCCCCGCCCCCTAAAGCAAGCGCTGGTCCTACGTCTGCCACCACAGGTCTCCGGATTCTTCTAGAAGTTTTTGCCCAAAGTGATCTATAGACCCAATGCGATCCCTATCCAAATACCAACGACCTTGTTTTGGAGAACTCGAGCAGATAATCCATAAATTCACATAGAACCGTGAGATCCCAAACCGCCATGGGAGTCATGAGAGAAAAAGAACAAAATCGGAGGAACCACACTCCCTGATGCCACGTTCAAGCACAAACTCAAAGTGGTAAGACCCGACACCGCAAAACTTCCGGAAGGAAACGCCGACGGTGAACTCTCCGACGTCGCTATTCGTGATTTTTTCCTGCTGAGTCTCCCAGGACAAGGGATACAAACAACAAACCAATGGGCTTGCGTCAAACCGGAACGTTCTGCACAGCCCAGGAAACCGCCGACAAAACAGAAAGACGACCCCGACGCCGGAGAAGATGCTGGCCTCCGATCCACCTGGTGAGGAATTCAGGCCTCGAGTTTATGAAGAGCCCAGACAACGACGGAACAAGCCAGTTACAAAATGGGCGGAGGACCTGACGGGACATCCCCCAGAGACACACAGGTGGCCAACAGGCGTACGACGGGGTGCTCAAGGTCGCGCGAGTGAATTCAAGCCACAGCGAGGTGCCACCTCACCCCTGCCCGGCTGGCTGTCGTCAAGAAATCAGAAACCAAGCCTTGGCGAGGGAAGCCTCGAACGCTGGGGGTGGGACTGCAAACGGGCGCAGCCGCGGGGGAAACAGCTTGGAGGCTGCTCAAATAATTAAAAAAAGAGCTCCCTTTTGACCCAGCAAGTGCACCTCCAAGTATTTACACACAAAAAGCCAAATACAAGTCTGTAAACGTCTTCGCACCCCGAGGTTCACGGCGGCACAGTTTCCAATAGCCGAGACGTGGAAGCCACCTGAGAGCCCGTCGGTAGGCGGCTGGATAAGGACGTTATGGTTTACGCACACGGTGGAATACTACTCGGCCGTGAAAAATGAACCCTCGCCATTTGCGTCAATGTGGATGGATCTGGGGGTATCACGCTGCGTGAAGCAAGTCGGGCAGAGGAAGATAAACATACGTAACTTCACTCATCTGCAGAACCTCAGGAACAAAGAAAGGAACAAATTAAACGGTCACAGACTCACGGAGAACAGACGGGCGATTGCCCCCGAAGGGAGCGGGGCTGCGTGAAAAGGGTGAAGGGAGGCAGCACCACAGATGAGCAGCCACCAACCGGTCACGGGGATGCGGAGTGCGGCCCGGGAGCACGGTCAGGATTGCTGCGAGGGCTGCGTGGGGCGCCAGGGGCAAGCTGGAGCAATCGGGGGGTCCCTCTGGCCACTGTGCCGGGCACCGGAAACGAAAAGGAGGTCAAAGGAAATGTAAAACAACTTCTCACCTCGAACAGGCCTTCGAGCGGGCGTGCACGCTTTCCCGTGAGGACGAGAAACTGCCTCGTGTGACTGACCCTGGCGGGATTCACGAGGGAGAGGTCGGAGAAGTCCGCAGGCTCCATCAGGTGGAGGGGAGGTGCGCCAGGCCTGGAACCCTCCGGAACGCTGAGAGAGAGACGGTCTGAGGCGGAGTCTGTCTAGCGACGTGGGGCGACCTCGGACTTTCTCATGTGTGCCGGGGAAGGAGACGAGCTCCAACGGGGACTCGCGCGCACACAGCACGGGCACTGCCGGGGGGGGGGGGGACACGGGCGTTCACGCCGAGGCAGAGCCTGGACTGAAGCCAGACACCCCGTGTTCACCCAGCTCTGCCCCTGGTGAGCTCCAGGACCCCCTGACCTCACCCCAGAGGTGGGCAGGGGGGCCCATGGCCGGGTCGTGGGTGCAGCTGGGGCTCAGAGCGCTCCGGCCTGCCCCGTGTTCACCTGCCTCGCGTGGTCAGTGTCTGTCCTGCCCCACGGGCCAGGGGACGCCCGCGTCCCTCTCCCTCCGAGAAGCGCCAGGAGGTGATGGACGTGACGACAAACCGAGCCTGACCTTCCAGCCACGCTTCGTCCTGCCTTTGCTCAGTTGCTGCGGTGACACACGGGGCACAGGAAACCTTGCTGCTCGACCGTCGGTAGGTCACGAGGAGGCCAGAACCGGAGGCCTCACAAGGCCGTCTTTTCACTGGTGTCCAGGGCACTGATGTCCAGGTCAGCGAGCCTGTGCGTTAGAGCAGTCACGGCGACAGCGGTCCCCGACCTTCGAGCGGGCTCTGAGGGAGACGGAAACGTAACATCCCTTCGTTTTAACAAATGCAGTTTGTCTAGAAAATGCCATGAAGCTCAAGTTTTAAAACATTAATCAAGTAAATGAGGGGCCCATGATTAACTTCAACCGTTAAACATCGCGGTATCCGCGCATGAACTTGAACATTTTAAGCAAATTCCCATTCATCCCCCCCAAAAAAACCCCAGAAATAACAGCAGCAAGAACCCAACAACGGCACAAAGGTCAATGCAAATTAGTGAACGATCGCTGACCGCTTACCAGCACCCGGAGGGACGCCACAGGACACCCCGGCGAGCCAGGATACCGACGAGGTGATGAGCCAGGACGGCGCGAAGCAACGAGCTCTTCCTGCCGCAGAGACAAGTCCCCCGGGCCGAAGCGCCTCCTGAGCCGGGTCCCAGCGTCCAGACGGCCTTCGGGTCGGGGCGCGGCCTGCATTTTCCGGGGAGAAAGGGTTTGGAGCCCCAGACGTCTTGGGTGCCTCGGAGAACAGCACGATCGCTGGCCCACGCGGCAGACCAAAGCCAAGCCCCGGGGGCGAGAGGAGCCCCCAGACGGTCGCCGCGCGGCCTGCACGTGGCCGGCGGGCACGTGGCTCGCCCCGTTTCACCGCGGGCATCCCAGGTGGGCCGCATGGTGACCGTGTCACACGGGAGGGCCTGATGCCCCTGATGCCTGGGCGCTGCCTCCGGAGCTGGGGCTGGACGTCCCCTCCCAGGCCCCTGGAGGCCTTGTCACCGCCCGCCCGCGGAGGTAGCCCTCGCGTCCGTGGAGGGCTCTCCCCTAGGACAGGCGCTAACGCCCGCCCGTTCGGAGAAGAGAGGGCACCGTGTTGACTAACCTGAGGCGGACGGTGACGTCCTTTCGCTCCTCCGATCCTGGCTGGGGGCGGCGGAGCAGGCGGCGGCCGCGAGGTGGCCTCCGGTGCCGGGCCCATGAGCGAGGCGCGGGCGCCCCCTGCCGGGGAGGCAGGGGCCCCGCAGGCCTCCCGACGGCCGGGGCGGGGCCGACCGGTCACCGGCACCGCGTTTCTTACCGAGAACACGTGTGTGGGGGCAAAACCAAGACACGGCCACGCCGGGGCGCGGGGGCAGGCACCAGGGGGTTCCTGTCCCCAGAGCCTTCCCTCCTGCCCTTCCTCTCCGCTCCGTCGGCCCCGGGATCTGAGCGAGGGGGGTGCCAGGCGGGAGACGAAACACAGAGCTCGTGCGGGAGCGGAAACGCGGCTTCCACCGACACCTCGCTTTTTCCTCAAACGAGTTAACAAATGGGACTGTCCAGGAGACTCAGGGACAAAGCCCCAGGCACAGCTGTTAGAGCCGCGTGGACCGTCCTTTCGAGGTTCCGGTGCCGGAGCTTCTGAGTAGAAATGAGTTTCGCGGCTCAAAATCGCCCCAAACCCAGGAAACTTCTTCCTCGTGCAAACCGGCCTCGTGCAAACCGGCCTCGTGCAAACCGGCCTCGTGCACAGAAAGTGCTCGTCCGGCTGCGTTAAACTCCGTCTCTAAAAACGTGGAACGGGGTGGCCGGAGCTGGCGCTCCCCGTCTAAGCACCCGCCCTCTGCTCCTCCGCAGGCCGAACGGGCTTGCACATGCGAACCGAGGCTGGGCCGGTGCTGGGGACCCAGGGTGGCCGTGTGAGCGCCCGCGGGGACCGTCGCGTGTCCCCCTGTCCGGGGAAGGCAGCTCCGCAGCACACCCCGAGCTCTGAGCTCCGCGACCCCGGAGCAGCGGAGTCGGGTGCCCCGACCGCTGGGGTCCAGGCGTCTAAGTGTCCTTCGCGGAGGGAGGTGGGTCAGGGGCCACATCGGGCTGCCCCCGGCATCTCGCCTTCGGCCGGCATCACGTCCCCGGAGGACACCCGACCCCAGGGCGACGGCCACAACGGAAGCCAACTCTGCTCTTCTAGATGTTTCTGTGCTGACGAGTCTGGAGGAAACGGGCACCCCACAAGCGGCAGGTTCACCCCACAAGCGGCAGGTTCTCCCCCACCTCCCAGTCTCTGTCCTGTCCACCCCACTGCCCCCCGGGGGCGGGGTGAGAGCAGGAGGCAAACCACGCCAGCGTGGCTCGGGCCACGGCGTGGCGGGCACAGGGCCCTCCGAGCCTTCCCCTCGGCCTTCTCCTTGACCCTCGTCACGCCCGGGGCAGGAGCGGGGGCCGGCCAGGGGCTCTGCAGGCCCAACGCCTTTCGGTGGGAACTCCGTCCTCCTCCTCCAGGAACGTATTTTCCTCCCACGGGGACGCGTCGAAACGGCGCGGGGACACCGGGCGCGCGCGGGCCTTCCTCTGCAGAAACTCCGGGGGTGAGACCCAGGGGTGAGACCCGGGCTGCACACACGTGTGGAACGTGACCGTTTCCCGTTACAGCGCGGCGGGCTCTCGGGGCCCGCCCGTGGTGATGGCCGGGCGTCCTGGCGTGGGCGCAGCGCCCGGCAGACGGGGTCGTGGCCTTGGTCAACTGTCAACTGTTTTGCCATCGCCCAGGCCCCTGGCAGGACCCCACACGACCCGGGGGGCCTCGGGTGTGAGCAGAGCGGCAGGTGCAACGCAGCGGGCAGCGACGTGGCACGCGAACTGCCCCTCAACCCCAGGCCTGCACCCCGCCCCTGAAACACGACTGCGGCGTTTCTTCTTCTTCCCCCGTGACGTTTCGGGACTTTAAACGTGACTGTTCTGCCGCCCTTTCATCCTCCGGGTTGGCCCGCGTCGGGGCCATGCGGGCCCAGCCGCCCGGGACGGCGGCCTCGGAGCCCACGGCACAGCACCTGCCGGCCGGCCCTTGGTGCAGCCACCCTGTGGGCCCCGTGGGGGACAGGGCTGAGCGCGGGGTGGGGGCTCCCCCTCCGGGTCAGCACCGCCGCCCCGCACTGGCGCATCCAGAACCCGCGGCCGAGCACGGACAGCCCTCCAGCGAGGCCTCCTGGCCCCGCGAGCTCCTGGAGGGGGTCAGATGTGCTCCGGCTCCTCGGATGACCTGGAACCCGCCTGTCACCCCCACCCCCCACCTGAAGGGACGGTTGCCGGCGTGGAGAGCGGGCACGCGAACCCCAGCCCCCCCAGTGTGTGCTGTCGCCCCCGGGGTGATCGGGAGTGAAGCGTGGCCGTCCTCGTCACGCCACGGGGCGCTGGAGGGGGCGCACAGCCCGTCCCCCCCCCACCGCGCTGTCCCCGAGCAGGCCCGAGGGGCTGGGACGAGAGTGAGACGGCCATCCGCTGTGTGTGTGACCTGCAGTTTTTAATTTTTAATCGACTACACACGTGCCATACACGGTTGACATGAGGAAATGAAATGACAACATACACTGGATCACAATCGGAACGATCAGGACGCGTGGGTCACAGCACAGGTTTACACGCGAGCACGCGGGCGAGGGGCGGCCCCAGCGCGCACCGCGCCCTCGGGGGCTTCAGGTGGACCCACACGACGTGGGGCGAGGCGATCGCAGAGCCGCCGTTCACGACGACTCGTTAGGAAAAAGGATTCTGAAGACGACGGAAAATACTTAAAACAGAAGTGACGGGGGGTACACGCAGCGGAAGTCGGTGTGGGGCGGCGGCCACTGTCCCCGTCCCCCCAGACTCCCGCCGAGGGGGACCGAGAGGGGGACGACGGACGCGGAGAGGCCTGAGCCAGGGTGGGGGTCGGCGGGGGGGGGACGTGGGGGGGTGGGTGGCAGCAGGTCTCAGGGTCCCCAGGCGCTGGGAGACCCTCGCGCACACCAGACTCCCCCGAGGGGCGTGGGGCGAGGCCAGGCCCTTGGAGCAGCGCCCGGTGGGGACCCACTGGCCGGGCCCGCCCTCCCTCGTCCCCAGTGCACAGGGCCCCTGGGGCGGGGGCAGGTGTGGCCGGCAGCACCTGCCCCAGCAGAGGCCACCTGGCCCCGTGTGCAGGCCCCGGTGTAACTGCCCGGAGGCCCGGCGGTGACAGTGACGGACCTCCCGAGGGGCGAGCCGAGCGCCGGCGACGGAGATGCCACGCGGGGAGGGAGGGGGCCCGAGACGTCTCCCCGGGGGCGGGAAGAGGGACCACGTGCACCGTGTCTCTGCACAAGCGCAGGACAAGCGGGAGAGCGCGTTCAGGCGCACGCTGGCCGCCTTTCTAGAATGTTCCGCACGGAGCCGCCTCCGGCACGTGGTCTGCACTGGGCGGGGGGCTGCATGCATGGCCATGGGGGCGACGCGCACTGAGGGCTCTTTACACACGGTCCCGGGGGGACGCGCCGCGCTGTCGCTGGAGGGGACCCATGGGGGTCGCTGGGAAGGACCCGGGCGTCTGGTGGGGGCGGCCGATGAAGCTCATTGCGTCCGGACCCGACCGGGATCAGGGACCGGGGTCGCTCGCCACCTGGCCGCATGTTTTTCGCCCTGGGTCAGATCATTTCGCTTTAGGGTCACGAAGAAACACCCAGAAGGAACGCGATCAGCTAGGCCAAGGATTCGCCTGCACTCGGGGGGGGGGGATGATGCTCCCACACCCCGATGTGACCCGTCTCCTTCCCGCGCTGCTGGGCCGGGACGGTGCCGCGGACCCAGCCAGCACCCACGCACGGGAACGGCCCCGAGTGCGGGCCAGGCGCCCGGCCCCTGGCCACTCTCCACCCCAAAGCGCAGACCCCGCTCCTGCGCTAAGGTAAACCGAGATCAGGGTCACCTCCCGGCCGAAAGGACGACGTCAGCCACATGACCGAGCTGTCTCGGGGTGGAAAACGACAGGCTGACTGCGAGCTCGGGGTGAAGAGCCCGGGCTGCCCCGGGGGTGGGCGCCGCTGCCTGCCCCTCACTGCCCCCGCCCGGCCAGGCCTGTCGCAGCTGCTCGGGGGGCACGGCGCTCGGCCTGGGCGCGTGGATCCCGGACGCTTCCTGGCGGGCACACCGGCCCAGACCCCCACCTGGCTCCAGAGCCACGTGCTCGTCGCTCACTTCACTTTTTAAAGACGGCGAAGCCCGCGCCAGCGCTCCGCTCGAACGCCAGAACGCGACTTAGCAGCAGCTCGAGGCTGCGTCGCCCTCCGGGGGCGGCACGGCACTGGAGCCAGCCCGGGCCCACTTAGCGTCGGGCCCCGACACGGGCACAGATGCCCACGCGGAAGCGCCACGCGGCAGACGGCCAGGAGGACAGCGCCAGCCGCCGCACCAGGTGCCGACCGACCACAGACACACAGAACCGCGAGGCGAACGGCTTCCAACCGGACGACACATCCCCCCCCGGGCGACCTTTCCCCGAAGCGCGACCGCAGACGGGCTCCTGTCTCTTCCCGGCGTCCCCGCCGCCTCGCACTGCTGTCCAAGCCGCCCGCTCTGCGGGCCATGCCTGGGCCACCCGCCCCGGATGGCTCGCCTCACCTGACCGTGCGGCCCAGGTGGCCAGCGCCCGCCTTCCGGGCACGGGGACGGGCACCGAGGCGCTCCAGCAGGCCTCCCGCGCCCCGGGGTCCCCTCCCCACACTCCCCTCCCGGGCAACTTCAAGTCCCGGGTGGGAAGGCGGGCCGCGGAGCGACCGCACGCGCACGCACGCTCCGAATCGCCGCCACGGGCCACGGTACCGGCTCCGCCCTACCTCACCTGACTCACAGCGGCCTGAGAAGGCGCCTCGTCACCTCCACCTGCGTGTCCCAGTTCCCAGGCCCCCGCGAGCACCTAGGGCTGGGGATCCACACCAGCAGCCGGTGCACCTGCCCCCAGCCCGGGGCGCCCAGGTCGGTTACCCGGGAATCTCGAGGCCTCCGTGTCCCCCGCCCCCGGTTCAGGAACTCGGCATCGACCTGAACTGCACCTGGCCCTCGCCCCTCGCGTCTCAGCGCCGCCCTCAGCGCGACGGCCACCGGACAGGTGTCCGCTCCGCCTCTCCCCCTTCTCACCCGCGGGGCCAACAGCCCCGCTGAACTTTCGTCCCCGTGACACCCCAGGAAGGACACTCGCCCCTGCTCTCAAGGCTGGCCCCCTCCTCTCAGGTCCCGGCCACGTCACCCACACGGAGGAACCTCCCCGGGCCAGCACCTAGAGAGAACGCAGCCCCCGCCACTCTCCGGCAAGCCTCCACGTTTTCTCCATTCAACTCACCCCAATTTCTGCCCGTTCACTTTTGGGGTGACCGTCAGTTTTCCTCTATCTACCGACGGCGGGGCCTCTGCGACTGTGACCCTCCCGCAGGGCCCGCACGGGGCGCATGCTCAGCAAACACTGGGGGAGACACACACCAGCCAGAAGCTCCCGAAGGGCTGTGCGGAGCCGCTCGGGGACCCCGCTGTTTGCTGTCGCTACTCTCACGACACGAAGGAGAACGAGGTCGAGGGTACGGAGCACAGGGCCACGGCCGTGATCCCATAAACGCGTCCCACCACAGGGCTGCCGGGACATGTGCGGGGTGGGGGGTCCCCCCCGCGGGGCCTGGGATGGCGCCCCCCGTCGTTGGCGCGAGCGGCTCCCCGTCTTTGGTGAGAGCGGGAGCAGCGCCGTGCGCCGCCCTCCCGACCCCAACGACCACGTCCATGGCTCACTTTGACTCTTTATTATAAAAAACACGTACAAGAGTTTAAGAAATGACGAATATGAGACAGATCAGAACCACGGTGAGTTATCAAACCCATTTCTATGTACAAATACTAAAATTCCGAAGCGGAACGTCGGCGATGCAGCCCGTGCGCGCGGCCCGGGCCCTGCTGTCGCCGAATCGCAGGGGCCCGGCGTCCCCCGCGGTCCCGCCGTCCCCACGCGGCAGGTGAGGACGCGCTCAGGTGGGTCCCGAAGGCTCCCGCGCCTTCCTGCCGTCGGCTGTGCCCTTCACCTGCAGCCCCCTTGCAGCTGGGACGTGGAGGAGTCTCCAGGTCCTTCCCGGCCAGTCCCGTTCCTCCTGGTCAGTGGCTGAGCACGCGGCCCTCAGCAGCCAAATCGACGCCTCCACACGAAATTCATTACAAAACGCCACTCGGTCTTTAAAAGCGACTAAAAGGACACTTTCTGCAGCAAAGAAGGGCTAGTTCAAGTGTTCGTTGTCTGACCAGGACAGAACAACACGATCGGTGTGGCGTGGACGCAGCCTTACGTGGAGTGGGACACGCGGCGCCCAGGGCCCGGCGGCCCCGTCCGCCTCTCCTGCCCGGGCCGCCAGCGAGGACCAGCGCGGGGCGCGTCCCCACATCCCGCCTCCGCGCCCCCACACCAAACCGCGGTTCGCAGTGGCAGCTGACGGTCTCTCTGTACTCGGGACTCGTGAAGGCACTTCTCCGGACGCAGCGCCGCCGCGGCTAGCCGAGCTCCTCCGCGCACAGCGCGCCGACTTCCTCCAGGGAGCTGACCACGGCAGAGGGGACGCTGCGGCAGGTCTCTTTGCGCCAGGCTTCGAGGATCTTGGATATTTCCTCCGGGTTGCTGGGACTCAAGTCACAAAGCGCGTACACGGCCGCGAGCTGTATGCCCCACGGGATATCTGGAAAGAATTTTCACAGCGGTCATCACACGGGACGACGCGTTTCCCACCACGCTAGCGGTGCCGTCCACCAAGCTGCTCGCTCCCGGGATGCTTTCTGGCAGCAAGACAGGCAAGCATGCGAGGCCCACAGAGAAAAACCCTGAGACCTGTCTACAGAGAGGCGCTCCCTGTGGGTCCCGGCGCCGGCCTGCACGCCCAGGACTGCCGGGCGATGGCAGCGGGCACGGGCGACACACGCCCGCCCCTCACGACCTGCGCCGGCCGAGCTCTGCAGAGGCGGGCGGGAAGGACCCCGCTCCCGCGTGTACGTTCTCATAAAACGCGGGTCGCAAAGCATCGGTCAAATAACTGTGACCCGTCAGTCTCCAGGGGAAGGGTTCATAACTTTGGACGTAAAAACATAACGAAGTGAGATCAAACGGAGACCCCCCTGCGTCACGGTCTCCCAGACCGGACTGCGTGTGAGTGCAAACCACAGCAGGTGACCGGAGCCCACGTGCTGGTCAGAAGGCGGTTCGCTCCGTTCCCGCTCGCCGTAAGTTTACGGAAAAGCCGTTTAAAAACCTACTTAGCTGGACTTTCATTCACTGAAATAATTTAAAGCTTTAGGTGCCGTCTCACGAGCGCTTATCATTAACTACGTATTCCGGACTTTCGCTCGGGACGCGACGCCCAGCAGGGCAAACTGCTGCTGCTGAAACCAAACACCACACCCGCTCGAGCGAACGTCACTGCTGAAAGCACCGCCGCGTCCGTAGGACACCCCCCCAAGGCCATCAGAGGAGCAGGGTGCGCTCCTCGTAAGGACTAAAACAAAAACAAAAATGAAAGTCTCAGGGCAAGAGAAACTTAGAAAGGATTTCCATTAGCCAGGAGGTGTGGCCCGGGGCCAGGGGCTGAGCTCTGGGTCAACCGTCAGGGCGCGGGTGACAGCCCTCTCGCTCCCTGTGGCGGTGGGGCAGGGACCGGCAGGGACCGGCAGGGACCGGCAGGGACCGGCAGGGACCGGCAGGGACGGGCAGGGACGGGCAGGGCGCGGCCTCTGGTGAGGCCCAAAGCCACGCGCAGCGCGAGGGCGCGTGACCGTGCGCTGCGGCCCACCTTCCTCCCGGGCGTGCTGGATGAACAGGCCGATGACGGAGCTGATGTTCCTCACCGCGGACGGGAACCCCTCCTTCAAGCCCAGCTGGCCCAACCGACCTGCGGAGGGAGAAACGGAGCAGATGTAAACGCTCTTCGGCTAATTGGCGACTGACTTTTCACTAGAACCCGACCTTTCTTCCTTTCGTAAAACACTAAATACGTTACGCTGAACGACCCCGGACCGAGAGGTTAAAATGGGTCCCTCTTGGGTGAAAACAGGTTGCACAGGAAGGCATCATCGGGATGCAGTGAAGCATCTTCTCGGGGTGACCAGAATGACCCGCCGTCTCTCCTTTTACTCCCGTGAGCAGACGCTCCGCTTCCCAGGTGAGCGACGAGACGTCGGCAGAGGAAGCAGGAGGGACGTTCCGCTCCGCGGGCCGGACGTGCAACGCGACTCCACGCCCGCGTGGACCCGCCTCGGGCTCCCTGCTCTGACGAGCTGTGTGGAACTGGCTGTCCCATGGAGTGTGGTCCTCAGACCCCAGGCGTCCTCAAGGTCAACACCGCTTTCCCTACAGCAGCAGGGGTCGGTGCCTTCTCCCCAGCGCTGGGAGGCGGCTGACGGTGGGAGAGCGATGGCTGGTCACAGGCCCTCAGCACCAGTCAAGGCGCCACGCCACGTGGAGGTCACTGTCCGTCACCCGGAGCCTGCGCACGAAGCCGCCAATTTCCTTTAAGACTGTCCTTGCTGGAACGGCCAGTCGTCCTTATCGAATCTCGTCCCCGACGTCCACGGCCTAGGATGAGGCGGGGCGGGGCGTGCCAGGAGGCGGCCCCCCTGCACGCGGCAGTGAGGGGGAAGGGCAAAGGCTCTTCCCGAGTCTTGTGTTTTCTGACAACCTCGAGCTTACAATCATCAAGATCCCAAAGGCACATTCGGGGGGCGAGCTCCGCTCCCCCACACTACCGACATCTCCCGTTTGTCTGTGAACCTAGTCCCGCGGCCCCTCTATTTTGACTATGAGAAACGGAAGCACCGGACACTGAAGGAGGGGACTGCGGTTCCCCTGAAACCCCTAAGGAACTAGCTTCAGGCTCGTCACACACGTGCACCCTGCACGCTGTGACCGATGGCAGGCAGTCACGAAATCCTACTGATCCACGCGCACCTGGGCAAGTCCTCCTCCGGGATGCAACTGTGAACGTCTGGATAATTCCTAGGTGGGCTTTCAGCGAGGCTGAGAGAGCAGAAACTCCAAAGCATCCACGTACAGGCCCAATGCGACCTGCTCGCCGCCGGGCTGGCCTCTGAGACAGTCTGTCCGGGGACGCTGACGCGTACCCGCTCGCGGGGACGTGGACAGGATGCACGCCTCACACGCTCTGGGGCCGTCGGCCATGGGGGCGTACGTCCAGGTAGCAGGACCTGACAGCAACACGACTCCCGCCCTCTCGACCCCGAGCGCGTGATGACCTGGGTTTCGTGCGCTGTTTAAGTAGCGGAGCTCTTAGGAGGAGGTCCTAAGCCTGAGGAAGGAAGCTGGGCAAGACTTACACTCCTGATGCCGGGACAAAGACAGGGGCAGAATTCCTGAAGGATGGGGGTGCAGGGGAAGTGCCCCAAGGGGCACGCGAGCCCAGGGCGGCTCAGCCATGGGACAGCGCACGGAAGAAGGTGGCCCAGCCTGGCCGGGACCGAGAGGGAGAGGGCGTCTGACTGTAAGGCAGGTGCGCGACGGGAAGGGCGAGCTGAGGAGTCCAGAGGAAAGCGGAGAGACTTGGCGAGAAAGAGGACAGCAGCTGACAAGGCGGGTTCCCGCCCTGCGATCGCATCCCTGCCTCTCCATGAGCTTTAACACAGTCTTCCCGATTCACACAGGGGCCGCTGCATCTGCCGAAGTTCTGCTTGGAGCCTGAGAACCTACGCTTTTCAAGAGCTTCCTGGGCAGCTGGGGCGACCCGCCGAACCTGCTGAGCAGTCACACGGGGGACTGGGAGACCGCACAGGCCGACCCTCCACCAGAGCGAGCGGCCGATCCGCAGGGGGCCAGGGTCGGCCACTGGAAACGGCCTCCCGCCCTCGCTTCCCGTCACGACCGAGGAACAGGGGAACAGACAACAATGTGACGCCGACGGTGAAAATTGTATCACGCTTTATACGTGCGACTTAAAAAGCACCAGATTCTTTTGAAAATTCCACAGACGGCCCCTCTAGGTCGACGTGCGTACTGACAGACTCTACCTCGCTTGATTTCTTAAATTCTCAAAAAGGTTTTGCGGTGTGAGAATTAGCTCACTGTAGGCACGTTCTTGCCCGAATCCACGAGAGCATTTCCAGACACACGGATGCCACCGCACTGCGCGCCGGCTCTCCTGGGTCCTCACTGGTTCCTGTTTGGGGTGGAAACTGCTCTTCAGGGCACCCTGAACTGAGAAATTCGGCAAAACACGTCCCGGGAAAGCAGCTCGCTCGCTTCCCTTCCCGTGCCTGCGCGTGTCTCCGCACAGGCCTCGTCTGGTTCCCACGCCGTCGTCAGCGACCACTCGGTTCTCACGCTGTCATGTGCCGTAACGTGACTCCACGTGCGTTTTTGACGATTTACAGTGAAAACGAGACGGCGGCCTTGAACCTGCCTGTGGTCTCGAGCTGTTTTGTAAATTAGCACGAGGTTTCTACGTCTGCACGTAAAGCAGGCAGAGCGGGAATGCGGATTTGCTGACACGGGAACCAAAGTTCACGTTTTCTGCCGCGACCGATTTTTAAGGCTGACTTACATAACTCAAATACGCCCAAACTCTGGGCGGGACTGCCTTGCAGTTTTAATTAATTAAACGACAGAGACACTTGGTAACTACTCTTGAGGACCTCAAGGGCCTGAACGCAGAAAGTGGGTGGACCTTGGGTTGGACCCGGGGCAGACAGAACGTGCCGCAGACACAGAGGGCAGCGCAGCGGAGCGCTGACGAGCAGCAGACCCCAGCACTGACAGCCCTGCAGAGCCTGCGCGGCAGCCTGGCAGAGGGGAGGCGGAGAGGGAGGAGAGCTACAATGGAAAACCTGTGGGCTTTAGGGAGGAGCAGAACCAAAGGGCCACTGAGGTCCTCCTTGGGTCTGAGATTATAAAGAATCTGCTTCGCTGAAAATACCTTTAAAAAATGGTTTTAATTTCTGTATATTCAGCTTAGAGGAAGACAAAACAAAACTAGCTCCCAGTGTTGGAAGAACATAGAGCAGTGCTTACCGGGCAAGGAAAAAAGCAGGTGTGCATGCGTGCGTGCGTGCGTGCGTGTGTGTGTGGGGGGGGCAGGGGGTTAAAAACCGAAGGAGACTACAGTGTGATTTACAGAAGTTTGGGTGTCTGGGTGCCCGTGTGTGAATGCCACCATGTACATGAACGTCATTAGTACCTGAGAAGCGAGACTCCATTAGAAATAAAATGTACCAACAAACACGAAAAACCTGAACTCTGACACATGGATAAAGTCATTACTTCATAAAGAAAAAGCACGCCTAAGGAGAAGGAATTAGGTGCGCAGTGTCCACCGGCGGCTGTGACATGAGTCACGGTGCGGTCTCAGTCAACACGCCCTACGGTACACTCGTTCCCCCAGCGACGACGAGGCGCGATTTGGCGGGAGAGGCAACTCACCAATCAGCCGCAGAATCGACGCTATGATGACGTCAGGGATGTACGCGATGTTCGCGTGTCCTTTTCTGTACTTTATCCACTTGTCCATCACGGGCCACAGCTCCTTGCTGTGAAGCAACGACAACACACACTCACACAGATGGAAAGGGCACGCGCATCCTCAAACGCTAAGAACTTAAAACGGTCCACGGGAGACAGACAGTGGAGACGAGCTTCCGAAGACAGAATTTTTAGCTTCAAACGAGAGGTGACGCTGGAAGCTCCCACCTCCAGCTACTCAGGGCATCTGTGCCTGCACTGGCTGGAAATACCCAGCTTATTCTCCGTTTCAGCCCTTTCCGCCAGACGCTGCGTAGAGGCGGAACAACGCTCCCAACTCACAGAACCGGCAGGAGAGGGGTCTGGGTTCTCACCTAGACCTCCCAGACGTCACGGTAGCACCCGCGTTCCGGAAGCCTACAGTTTCCCTGGGAGGAGCAAGGACAGGCTGAGCTAACCCAGGGGAAATCATCCAACTACGCGTCAGATGGACCAAGGAAACCGTCTCCTCACTGAAAACAGTGCCGTCTCCACTTGGCTTTCTCTTCTTTCAAAAACTGTATCTCACATCGTATCTACGATGTCAGAAAAGCTAACTGCAGACAATCAGGAGCAGAGTGGACATTAAAAGCAGCCCGGACTGCACGCCGATAGGTAGCACTTCTGACCGGGCCTCCCTCTCCACGCGCCTCCCCGGCACGCGTGTGAAAACACGGCGGGAGCGACCGCTGTCCCACGAAGGAGTCCGGGCCCGGAGTCGCCGGGGCAGAGCTCCTGCCACGCAGCACCCTGTCATCACCAGCGGGGACCCCGAACAAAACGCCTCCGCCCGGCGCCACCCCGTGCTCTCCTCCGTCCCTGGGGACAGAGCGGCCCTGGTTCCTGGGCTCCCGCTCCCACGAGGCAGGACGAGGAGGCCCGCCGTGGGCACGCACACGTCACTCCACAGGCGGCACTGCTGGTAACCGACTACGCGACCCTTCAGTGCCCTGCAGACTGTAAAGACCCGGGCACAGCTATCTCGGTGGAGCCCCTCGTGGAAACACAGTGGGCCTCACGGTGGGCGGTTAGAGGTGTGAGCGTTCCCTTGTCTAGGAGGGGAGAGAGGAGAACAAATCTCCACAGAATACACCCCTCGAGGACCTCAGGGACAGGGACCAGCACTGCTCAGGCGACGGCCTTCCAATGACTACTTTCTCCATTCCCACAGCTGGCAGCAGGATTCCCGACGCACAGAGGAAAGTGAGCGCAGAGCGTGGCTCTCTCCCGGACCCGCGGTGAGCAGAGCGGCTGCCCCGGCACCGGGACGCCTCACCCACGCAGCCCACGCAGGTCTGTGTTAAGGTCACGGTCACCGCGCTCAACCCTGCAGACCTGCTGAGCGCGCCCTCGCGCGGGGACTGCCCCACAGCCTGGGGGTGCCAGCGGGCCACAGGCCCGCCTCGTCGGTCATTCCTCCTCGAGGCAGCAAGTAACAGGCTACAACGAGAAGTAGGGACAGGTCCCACAGAAGACTGAAACAGGATGTGACAGCGGCACGAGCCTTCGGGGGCGGCCTCACTAACTCTCACCCCAGTCACAGTGCGACCTGTGAGCGGCTCGTCTGCACTAAGCGCACACACGGCTCAAACCGCGGCGACGCGGCAGCGCGCGTGCCCCGACGCCGAGCCGGCAAGCGGCCCTGTACCTGATGATGTTATCGTGCGTCCAAACCCACTTCTGGTGGCAGCAGAGCAGGTCGATGGCGAAGATGTACTCCCACGTGTTATCGCTTAAGTCTTCACCAAATCTTTCGCTGGACTGAAATTCTGTTTTTGGACATAACTGTATGGTCAGAAGCAGCTTAGAAACCATGAAGCCAACATCGGCAGGCGCATTCTAGCAAACAAACAAACAGAAAATTCAGTTTCCAGTGTAGCCCACCTCACGTGAGTCATTTCAGAGTACGACAAGCACCCGATGAAGTCACTTCGTCCTAAAAGACCCCATCCAAGCGGCATTTTGAATAATAACGACCTGTTTGCGTTGGGCCTGTGTCCTAAAATGACGAGAGAACAGTGGCTGACGGGCCCGACGGCAATGCCTGGGCAGGAGGCAGAACCGAGGCCGGGAGGAGAGACCAGCTGCGGTCCGGGTCGGAATGCACGTCCTCAGTAACACTAATCAGAGATCGAAACTTGTCGAGTCCATTTATGGCCAAAAAACTAAGCCTTGAAAAAATATTTTAAATCCTGCTCTTTCTGACCCTAAGTATCAATCTGCTCTTTCCCCCGGAAATTCATAAACGTGGGTCGGACAGTCCCACCCGCTACCTGCCCCTTCCACGCCTGTGCGCGTTTTCCGGCGTGTCCCCGCGCGGAGGGGCCACTATACGATGCCAGAGTCTGTCCACTGGCCTGACAGACGCTGGGGAGTCCCGGCTTTCGGCTCCAGGTCGTAACGCCACTGTGGGCTCGGCCGCACAGGCCTCGTGGGGGCAAAGCTGACTCGTCTTGGGTAAATACCATCAGCGGATTAATAATTTTCTTCTTTCTTGTGCCACCTTTTACTGGGTCCTGTTATTGAAGGTGAACAGGGAGATTTCGATCTTTTTATGTTCCTGAAAAAGGCTGGGATTTCCCGGTTCTTTAGAGACGAGACAAAACTCAGGTGGACCCTAAACATGCTTTTGCACAGCACGTTTTGAATCATCTCTTTCCAACCTCTTTGATAATGAAAAACAACTGGTTCATTCAAGTGTTCTACTCCTAAAACCAACTTCTGGTGAGTTTCACTTCGCTAAGAAGTCACCCTGGGTTTCCGAGTCTGTCGCTCCGGAGCTGCAGGCCGCAGTCTTCAGCCATCATCCTGTGTCTGCAGATGCTTTCTTTCTCGGCTGAAATCCTGAATGTTTCTGCCTTCCTCTTTTTTCATTAACTGGAATTATCAGTTTTCTTAGGATTTGTGCCATGTTTTTTTCCTATTTTTTTCTTTACTTGACTACTACTTTTTAAAGTATATTCCTTTTTCCTAGATTCCTTCTCAGCCTTTTAAGTTTTAAGATGATTACCAGCCCACTTCATTTATCATTTCGTAACAAAGACACTTAAAACCATTTTCATGAGTATACATTTTCCAGAAACTAGAGACCTAAGGTACAAAAGCTTTTCTTTTTCAGTGATTATTACAAGACTGTGATTTTACTCTTGACTTTGTATTTGTTCCCAGATTGTCCAGGGCTGTGTATCTACATTTCCAAGTAATTTTTATGAAATCTGAATTACTTATGCCTAATTTTATGAAATTATTAGCAGAAAATTTTGAGAATAAAATCTATATTTCTTAAAAATTACGCTTTTCATGTGGCCAAACTCATGACTGGTTTTTGTAAATGTGCCACAGACATACGATGTTAAATACGTATTCTTCGTTCAAGTTTACCTTTTATAACACTGAATTCCACTATGTGTGCTGATTTTCATCATCTGTTGAATTCTGCAAGACAATCTGTTAGTCTTGAAGTAGAGCGGTATTTCCACGCCCCCTAAGTATTTCTGGTTTTTCACAGCTTCAACTTTATATTTTTATTTGCTAGAACAGGGTAATTAAATACATTTATTACAATTCTTTCCCCTTTATAAATGATGTCTCTCGTCATCATCACATCTGGCCTCACCCTGAACCTGCTGGGAGCTGGGGGGGTTCTCACAGTGAAGGCCCACGGGGGTGCAGGGGTGTGTGTCAGGGGAGGCGGGGGTGCGCTGCCCACCGGGGGTCTTTCACTCACACACTCTGGTTTGGTAGGACGCCCTGCTGAGGAGATGATCGCATGCTTGCTTTTTAATATTTTCCTAACTTATCCAGTAACCCTTTCCTTTACTCTTTTTAAGTCTAATATTGATGTCAAAAATACTAAGACGCCAACCTAGACACTATATTAGCACATCGGTTACTACAAAAAATAAAATGATAATAAAAGAAAACATGGAAACAAAATACTTAGAACAAAAAAATTCCATCAACTAGAAAGACAAAGAATATGAGACTCAGAAGGATCTTGACCGGAAAGGGTTGAGACAGCAATTTTTCCACCTCTCGAGTGTGGAAGCGAATGATTTACATCTCTCCTTGGAGCCTGCACGCGTATGTAAATGTGCAGAAGCTCCGGCAGTCACTAATCAGTACCGATGGACACTTTGTAGAATTAACACGATACACAGGTCCAGGCTTCCCCAAGGGTCTCATGCAAACTTAATGAGCAAAATGCCACAAAGCAAGTGCCTGTGAATGAACACAGAACCAAATGCAAAACCAAATAACGTTTCTGTGCGGCCCACGAGTCAGGTATTACGAGAAACAGAAACAAGCCTCACCTTTTCCCAGTTGAGAAAAGCTCTCAAGCAGTTCAGAACCTCTCCCTTAGCACGCTGCCTGGCAACTAACTGCATTGCCTTGTTTATCACCGACTGAGAGATAAATACGTCGTGCCACATGTTTGCAATGAATAAGGTCAATTTTTCTGACTCTGGAAAATCTATAAGGAAGAAAATAAGACAATAAATCTTTACGTCTGATCAAGTGAATAAATGACACACGGAGAACACATTTCAGTGATGTTACTTGTGCCTAAGCCAGGCTTCCTACGGCGGAAGGGAACCAGCCCGACGAGCCTCCGTTGAATCTGCCCCTTTGCCCCACTCCCCTTCGGCAAACGTTCCTTAATTGAATTTGAAACATAATACAGGGACACGCATCACTGAACGAAAAAGGCAGTAAACTAAAACATGAAGACAAGGCGAGCACCCGCTCTGCAGCCTGGCCCAGTCCCAGAACGCTCTCGCTCGTTTGCGTCATCGCAGGCCATTTCTTTATGCATTCACAAAGGAATTCACTTGAAGAACACACAAAGGTTTTGGTCCGAAGAGATAATTTTTATGAATTATGGATGACGGTCCTTTTTTTGTAATATGTTCTCCTACACTGTGGTTTGTCTTTTGTTCGTTCAATCAGCTTAACAGAGTATGTAGTTTGCATACAATAAAATACAGTCCTTTTAAGCAGTTGGATAAATTTTGAGAAGTGAACACACCATGTACCCCCCACCCCAACCAGTACGTAGAACACTGCCCCCCACCCCAATTCTCATGGCCTGAGCCCCCTGGTGAGTCGCTGCTCCCCACATGCAGGCAGCGGGACCTGCGCACGGCCGCTTTAGTCAGCGTGCCTGACCACGAGGGGCTCGCGTACTCCTCCCGTCTGGCTTCCCCAGTCCGCACACCATTCCTGGGCTCGTCCACGCTGCTGCACGCACCGGCAGTCCCTCATTTGTAGAGAAGAGGAGTGTGCACCGGCTCACGTACCACACTCGCTGTTCATTCACCTGCTCCCATATGGGCTGTTATGAATTAGGGTGCTGTGAGCACCTGCGTACTAGTCCGTGTGAGGCCCACGTCTCTGTTCTCATAGATAAGGACCTAAGAATTAAATGTCCGGGTCATATGATCAACTACTGTTAATTTTATAAGACACTATCAAGGGATTTTGCAATGGGGTCAGACCACTCGACGTGAAGATCTGTTACCCTGTTTGGCATGAAAATCTTTTTGGTTTCCTCTGTTTACTCTATCTAACATTGCGACGTGTTTAAAGAGTGGGTAACTCAAAGCAGAAACTCACTGCACTATTTTGATGTTATTTTTGAAATCTCGTCCATCTGGTTCAACTTCCTCAGGGCCAGGACTTCTTCCCATGTTGTTCCCTCTGCCTGGAATCTTCTCCCTCACTTAGGTATATTCTTGAGTCTCCATATCTCAAGTTCAAAGGTCACTCTGATAAGGAAAGCTCCCCTGACCCCCAGATGCTCCCAAATCTGCCTTCCACAGGACAGTCCGTTCACTCAACAGATAACGACCGTGTACAAGGCATTGTTCTGGGGTGGGGATACAGGGGCTACAAGACAGACAAAATTCCTGTCCTTACAGAGAGAGGAGCAACCTAGTGGCTCTCAGAAACAAAAGGTTAAGGACACGATGCAAGCAGGCAAATGCCAAAGAGTACAGAATGCCTGAGGGAGTGTGAAGTCACTGGGTGGGCCGGCCAACGTGGGGAGAGCCTGAGGGGAGAACGGGTTGGTTTGAGGAAGAACCGGAATCCCGGAATCCATCCTGTCCTCAGCAGGGTCCAAGCCCTTCTCCTTGCTATGCCTGTGTCGGCCTCTGACAAAACCCGCTGTGCGCTCGCTGTGTGATGCTGCCATGGGCGGGCCCCACGGCACCATCTCACCTAGATCTGGTTTTGGTGCCCATCAAAGCCCTAACACGTAACTATCTGTTGAACCAATCGGTCCCTGAAACAGTAAATAAAGAAATGAAGTGGGCAAAAAGCACAGCAACCTCACCCTTACTCACGGCTCTGAAAATGATGGATACGTTCCATTAACCCGATTTATAAGCCCCATAGAGATTATGGTAGTAAAAGATCAGAAATCGCTGCAATCGAGATGGACTTTCTGATACAACGTTAGATTGTGTATCATTTTGCTACTTAAAAATGTCTCCACCGATGATCAGACGAAAGGAAGACTGACTTCTAACGTGACCGTTAGCAGAGACTGAAAAGTGGTAGCAAAAGGAAGGGAGAATCGAAGAACAGCCCTCCTTTCCATCTCTCTGATCCTCTTCCTTGAACCAGCTTACGAGTCCCTCTCAGAGTTTCGGCCTTTCAGCTGGTGATAGAGTGTGCTGTGTGTGTCACTCACTTTAAATCATCCCTGTATCTTGTGTCAACCACCTCTAATTCTAAAGTAGCTGCAAAAGGAATAAGGCAAGCACACAGTGATGTGAGATCCTCTGCTCGATGAAGGGAAATGCTGACAAAAGCAAGTTATTTTAATCCCAGAAATTCTCCTAGTGGACCCCAGGTCTGGCCAGGTCTGGCTGCGGCTCTTCGTGCCCTCTAATAAAGGGGCAAGATATGACATGAACTAAAAGATGCATGGCAACCGCTTAGCTAAAAACGCAGGCCCAAGCAGAACGCGTTTCAGAGCAATGCCACCTTTCCATACAAAAACGCCGCCTCGTGGACGTACCTTCCTTAAGGAGGCTGTAGCAGAACAAGCGAGCTCTTTCCACGTCTCCGAGCTGCCGACAGATGCCCACGTACACTCTGCAGAGCGCGTGGATGTAACTGTGCTCCGCGGACACTTTCTGAAGTTTCAGTTCTGAGAGAATCGAGCGAAGCAAGCACTCTGCTAGATGCTGGAGTGGACGAGACAAAACAACGAAGAGGAAATGCAGACGTGTTTACCTTGAGACCGCTACAAAATGGCTAAGACTCACAAGAGTAATCATCTGCCGAAACACAGACCGCTGACGACTCACTCAGCAGGCAACCAAGGGGCTCGGGGGATGAGAAGTCACACGTGGAGGCGCGGCAGGTGCAGACGGCGGGTCCGCGCCCACCTGGCTGCCTGCTGTCACTACCACGGCTCCAACGAGTCGTGTCCCGGCCTCTGCCATGACAATCTGCGTGTGAGTGTATCAAACACACTCCCCTCCCCTCCCCTCCCCTGTTTTCTCAGCTCCAGGGCACTCTATACGTTTACCCTGTTTAGGTCGTAAAACATTAAGTAACGTGTTTCCTGCTCAGGAAAAGCACGTTAAACAATGACCGTTCACCCATTTGAAGATAAACGTCTTCTAAAAGTTACATACAGCGCTCTACGTGCTTCGGAAGTAAGCGATGGAAGAAAAGTGAACACGTAAACCATCACGACTCCGAGGGGTGCAGATAACCCACAAAGCACGACCCGGGCGACACTGGGACTCGCCCACACGAGGTGCCCCCGCGGGTATTCAGGAAACAAGCCAGTCGGTCCTAAGAGACTGCGCGGGCCATGCTGAGGCTGAGCGTCTGCTCCCGTCTGATTTGCGACACACGCTAAGGAAGGGGGGAAACTCACTCACGCTCCCTCCTGAAAGACCCTCAACGTGAGCATGACACTGCACGGAAGGAGAGGCTCTGCTGGGCAACCTTCATTTGACTTTTGAAGCAATCGGGTCAAGCCTTTACCAGGCCGCCGTCAATGGGAGATGTGCAACTGGAGTCCTGACAGCCACGTTTTTGACCTTAAGAGTTCAAGTTACCTGATGAATACAAATTCCCGGCTAGAAATAAGTGAGGTCACGCTGCCCGCAGGGGTCACTGCCACCCCCTGCACTAACACGCCTGGTGGGGTCCTCCGCCACCCTGCCCGGGCGGGCGGCCTGGCCCCGGGCTCTCAGCGAGGAGCTGCCACCTACCTTCTTCGCTGTGCTGAAGTCGTAGACGACCTCTTTCTCTTCATCCCTCATCACGGGCTTTTTGGAGATATTTCCCACGTACACGTGACTGCGGATGACAGGCAGCAGGTCGAAGGAGGACTCGGCGATCTTCCTCAGGGCGTCGGCGATGGCTCTGTCGTGGGTCTCCACGGTTTCTCGGGGGCTCAGAGGGAGCTGTGCATCCGCACTGGTTGCTGCCACAGACTCTGCTCCCTCCTCTGCCGCTGTGGCTTCCCCCTGCGGGAGGTCCCTGCAGGGCTGCTTGCTGACTCCCTCGGGGCTGGTGCTCCCCGTTGCCGGGTCTGGGGACCCGTTGTCCAGGCGCAACCTTTTAGCGCTCCTCAGGGTACACGACGGCAATGACCTTTTCCCACCGGAACCCTGGCTAGAGTCCCCGCCAGAGCTGCCCCCCGTTTTGACGAAGGCGGTGGACGTGGAAGTGATGGCTTTGAACCCGAACCCTGTCATAGCACTGACGGGCCCTGACGCGCTCTGACGGTCACCAGGCGCCCCCCGCGTGAGCTGGATGTTCCCCTTGAGGATGCTGAGGGTGCGGGCCCTGGCCGACAGCTCCGGGTACATGGTGTCCAGAATTTTAACGGAATTCTCCTGGGGCCCGGCCGTGGCCGTGTGGGCCGGTGCGCAGGGCGGCAGGCGGCCGGGCACAGGAAGGGCATGCTTCGGGGTTGCCGCACAGAACTGCAAGGGAGATGACAACGTCCTCTCCCCGGCAGGGGCGGCAGAGGGGGACGGAGACGTGCACAGCGGGGAGGCGCGCCCCGGCTCTTCCAGCGCGGGAGATGTGGCGGGCGGTGCTGCGACGTCACACGGCGGCGAGAGCTGGCCGACGGGGGAGGTGGGCGAGGAGGGGCTGGAGCTGGAGATGAGCGGGGACACGGGGCGCGCGCTCCGCGGGGGCGTGGCGATCAGGGGGGCCAGCAGCGGCGGCAGGGGCGGCCCCACCTCCTGCCGGATCTGACTCAGCGTGTCGGCGGCGCTGTCCGTGGGAGTGGACGTGTCGGCGTTGGCGAGGATTGTCTGCTGCCGCTGAGGCTTGGCGCCGCCTTGGTCCCCCGACGACGACGGGGAGACGGTGCCGGGGTCAGAGTCAGGTCTGCTGGACGCCGGCTTCGCCGGTTTGCTTGACTGGTCTTTGCTCGAAAGCTTCGCCCGAGGCTTACTCTTGGCAAAGGGCTCCAGCTTCGAGTTGTAGTACGTGTGATCGGACGCCACGGTCTGGGACTCGAACGCCTGGTCGTAGATGTCGGCGTTGATCCTCACGCTAGGCCTGACGGGTCTGTTTCGCAAACGGCTCTTGTCGAAGTTGGACGTCTGACCGCTGCTGGAGATCTCCTCCTGGGGACCCGGAAGGGTGCTGCCACACGGGGGCTCCTGAAACGGGGAGCCAGGGTGGCCGGTCTCTGGGGACTTCTCCCCAGGAACATCAGCCACGGCACCGGGTGCCAGGCCTCCGCCGTCCGGCGAACCGGGCATGTCTGCGGGCGCGTCACACAGAATAACCTGGTCCACATTTGGCACGAGAGCGACCCCGTTTATGATGGTCCAGTTGTCCCCCTTCTCAATGACCAGGTTTTGGTCCTTGTTTATCAGCACGTTGATAACCTCGGAGGTCACCGTGGAGATCTGACACTGCAGCGTCCCTCCCGCCTCCTGCCCAGCACTCTGGCCGGCTGCCTGCTCCACCCCCGGGTCGGAGCACTGCGAGGGGGACAGGGCCGCGTCCCCGCTGACAATCGGCCCGGTGGCAATGGAGCTGCCCTCAGGTCTGTCCTCGGGGTTTTCGTTGCTGCATGTCCCACTGGCGGGAGAACCGGCCTGAGCGTCCAGGCCAGGGGCTGGCGCGGGTGGACCCGCAGGGTGCGGCGAGGCGGGGCCGGCGGCTTCCGGAGCCGAGACCTGCTCCTCCGCGTGCTCGCCCGCCGCGCCGTCGTGTATGCTGAACAGCAGCAGGTTGGCGGCGTCCCTCCCGTCCGGGTCGTCGCAGCTGGCCTGGAACTCCTGCCCGATCCTGCCCAGCACCTCGGACAGCGCCTCCAGCGAGCACTGCGCCAGCTGGCTGGCCGCCCCCAGCCCGTCCTCGTCCTCCGACGCCACCCACTCCTCGCAGGTCTCCAGCGCCTCCTGCTCACAGAGCTGCCTGTCGTCCTGCTCTCCCGACGCGTCGCTGTGCCTCGTCTCTTCGTTCGTGTCTTTGTTTGGGATTTCCTTGCTAGAACATTCTGAAGCAGAGTCCCCCGAACTATAGTCTCTTAACTGACAGCTTTCGAGAAACCTGACCATGTCCGATACGGAGAGCCTGTCCACCTCAGGCAGGAGGCCGAGGCTGCAGCCCAGCAGGGCCGAGGCCAGGCAGCCCACCTCCCCGGGAGGCTGGGCCTCGGCGGCGCCCCCCGCTGCGGCTCCGCCGTCCGCACTGGAGGCCTCGGTGGCACCCTGCTGCTGGTCCCCCAGCGGCCCCTCCAGCTCGTTTTCACCCTCGCTGCAGCTCGGGGCCTTGCTCTCCACCTCCGTGTCGCTGCCCGCCACCTCCCGCAAGCCGGAGGGGCAGAACGTGGGGCTGGGGAGGCTGGTCTCGGGGAGAGTGTGTGTCTCGTCGTCCTTCCTGCCAAGTGCCGGAGAAAAGGCAGCGCCTGTGGTGCCCGGCCCCCCGGGAGAGGCGCCACCAGGAGGTGGCGATGGCAGCTCCAGAGGCTCCTCCTGGCTCGCGCAGGGGGCGTCCTGTGACAGGGCCTGGGCCTCGCCGCCAGATCTGACTGCGTCTCCGCAGGGCGCCTCTTCAACAGGACAACCTCCTGACGCCACGACGTCTGCGGCTGGAAGCGGTTTGTCCACACCTGTCCCAGAAGAGTCCAGATCGGTGGCATCTGGACTCGGACTCTGCTCCCGAGCCCCTTCCTGCACGGCGGGCTCGGTGACGGTGTCTTGGTTGTGAGGTGGGACGTTTTCAGAAGAGAAAGACACTTTGCCGTTGGCGGGACAATGAGGGTTTTCTGCTGGTGAAGGATCACCTGGAGAGTCAAAATCTAATTTTCTCCAAGCGGCGGAAACTTCTGGCGAAGTCCTTTTCGCAGCAGCCACCTCCGTGCCGTGCTGTGCTGGGCCCTCTCTTCCTGCACCACACCCGGCTGCAGAGGGCGGCTGACCCATGCCGCCGCCCACGCCTTCTGCGGCTGAGGCAGGCTCAGCGCTGTGTGGCCTCGGGGGCTCCGGCCTCGTGCCCTGCGTCTGCCCGGGTCGGGCCCGCGTGGTGATCACTGACACCTGGTTGGGCAACAAGGACGCCGCGGCCCGGAGCCCCACGGAGCTGCTCCTTTCTCCGGCGGCGTCGGGCTGGGACGCTGGCCCCCTGCTCTCTGAGGACGGCGCGGCCCGCTGTGCCTGAGGGGGAGCCTCTTCTCGTTCGGAGCCAGCCTTCAGCCTCTCTTCCCCGCCGCGCCCTAACATGTCGCTATGGCGCCAGAACGTGCTCTCGCCAAAACCCAAACCGCCCTGGATCCAGCCACACGGAGACGCTGCCGGCGGTGGGAAGGGTGAGTGACCCGTCGTGCGGGCGGCCCCGGGGCCCTGGCTCACACACTGTCCACCCGTCGAGGCCTTCGCAAACACCGAGTGGGGCGGTGCGCGCACCTCGGTCACGCCTGTCACAGCTGCCGCGCGCTCTACCTCACTGCCGCTCCGCTCACGCACACCGGACGCTCCCAGCTCGGGGCTCGAGGCAGGCGAGCTGCTCCCCGGGTCACTTCGCCCCAGGCAACTCCCTAGTGGCTCAGACCGCAGGCCGGACGCGGCTGGAGCTCTGGCACACAACTTCTGGCCCGAACGGCACACTTGAGTAGGGTCGTGTGCATCGTGACACTTCGACGCAGAGGATGTCTGGGGGTCAACGCACACAGACGACGCTCCCGAGGTAGAAGAGGAAAACTTGGCTTCAGCATCGAGCCCTGTGGCGTCCATGGCATCACCTGCATCTTCTTCGGGTTCAGGTGATTCTCCTAAAACAAAGCCGGGCGCAGCTTCTCTCTCTTTCTCCAGTTCTCTAGAGAGTTCCTGAAGACGGTCAGACACCGCCATGGGCTCTGATTCAGAAGTGATCTCGTCGGCTGGTGTCCACTTAGAAAAGTCGGATTTGGGAATCCCCGTCCCCCGAGACAACGGGGTTTTCCCGTCAGAGGCCAGGAGCTCGCGCAGCGGCTTCCTGCCCAGAGAGTAATGTGAGTCTGACTTCCCGAGGGCCACATCCTCGTCCCACGCTGGGACGCCCGACGGCGGCTCGGCACCCTCACGTCTGGCGGCGCTGGGAAGCGCTGCTCCAGTGTGCGCTGACCTGTGCGTCTCCCTGAGCGCTCTCTGCCTCTTCGCCTCCTCTGCGATGCTGATTCGTCCACCGCTGGTGAACTGAGATGACACTGCCCAGTGCTCCTCGCGAGCTAAGGAGGACGTGGCCGAAGGTTCTCTCAGCGTCGCCGTAAATGTCCCAAACCCGACCGCTGTCACTTTGTTGACTTCCAACGTGCTCAGAGCTTGGGCAGCTTCGTGTGACGGGAGCTTTTCTGCCACTGTCCCCCTCCCCGTTCTGGACGGGCCGAAACAGTCCTGTGCCTCAGGTGCATCCTCCTCTGAGACAGACGCAGCGGAATTTCTATGCTGGGCCGAGTCGTTATCGCTGGAATCCGTATAGTCCCCGAAGTAGGTCTCCTTCAAAACAAATGAGTTACACCAGTTAATCCAGCACCAATTCAGGCAACTAAAAGACCAGTTAAATACGCTGAAAGTACACGCTCCTCGAAGAACCTGCCAGAACACGGCTGAGCACAGTACTGCCCTCTCCTGGCACGGCCTGGCTTCGCCCCTTCCCAAAGGCAGGCTGCCTGGGTGGCGCCCCCGCCCCTACCCCCGTCCGCGCCCCTCCCGTGCCAGGCTCCTCTGAGGTCCAGTCCACAGGGCCCAGGGTGCGGCTTCCAGTCCGACCTCCGAGCACTCACGCTTCTCTGCTCCTCCTGCCCCACATGCTGGCTTCTGCGCTGACAACTCTGCCGCCAGTGCGATCCCTCTGGTCACCACCCCGACTCCAGAAACCCTCCGGGAGCCCCAGCCAGCCCCTCCCGTACTGACCCCGTGCACCGTCCGCCGCCCGGCACCCCGCTCAGCGAGGGGACGGTGGGCTGGGGAAGGGCAGTCACCACCGCCACAGCCTCACTCCTACTAACGAGCCTGTCCTCCCTCGAGTTCCAGGGCACCGCCACCTCCCGGGTCTCCTCCACTGTCCCGCCACTTGTTTTCGATCTCCTCTCTTCTACTGGGTCGGTCCAGGACCCCGTCCTCCTCTACGCAGTCTTATTAAACTGCAGCACAGTCCCACGGCTTCTGCTGCCCCGTCATACCCGCCGATGCGGCCTCACGTCTGCGTCCCACCATGCCCATGGGCCTCGAACGCGCACTGTTCGTGTCCACTTAGACACCCACACGCACCCAGCAGCTAACGTTTTACACGTCACCTCCCTGCCCACGCAGGACGTGACTCCTCCCCCACCTGTCATCACGTCCGCTTCTCTGGATCACCAGGGCCTTCCGACGGCCTCAGGATAAACTAGAAAGTTCTCAGGACACACAGGGCCCTTGCAGACCTGGTGTGTGCCAACGTTCCCAGCGCCAAGTTCACCGTCCGTCGTGCCTATGCCTCCACGTACACAGCAGGTGCCCCTGGGACACTGCGCTCCCTGGGGAACACTGGCTGGGCTCCCTCTCCCCGGGGCTCCTCCCCGCCTCTGCCCAGGCCCTCTCTGGCCCGCTTGCTCCCCAGCATCGCAGTGCTCAGCTGGCTGCGCGACCGCCTGCCCCTGCCCCTATGATCCGACCACCAGAAGACCCAGCCGAGCAGCAATCACACCCGTCACCGCTGCATGCCCGGTGCCCAGCGAGCTGTCTGGAACATGACCGACACGCCCATGTGTCCTGAAGGAGGGAGCCGACTCGAAGGAGTCGTCTCTTGGCTCCTGAAGCCACGAAATACAGTTACGCTTCACGGAGACTAACCTCCTAAGAAAGCAGGACAAACCAAGCTACGAACACACACAAGATGACCAGCTCATCTAGTCAGAGAGGGGACTTCAGCCACCCGTGGTGACACCCGCCTCTGGATCACGCCACGCCTACAGATGTGCACTCACTCGCTCCCTGAGGGCCAGAACAAACACCTGACACAGTCCTTCCTCAGGGGACTACAGTTTGGTTGCAAAGACAAAAATGCAAACGTAACAGAAAGTGGAAAAAGCCACACTACTCGTGAGCTGAAGGCAGCGGCAGGCCTCTGACAGTCCCTCCTGCTCCCTCGTGAAATCGGGCACGAGCACTAACGTTCTCTGAGCCCGGCTGGCACACGAGCACGGACACTGTACCCACGTGGTGATCTGAATTCAAAGTGCAGACTCACGGGCGCCAGTGCGGACGGTAAGGTGCCCAGGGCTGGTAACGACCCTGGAGGGGGTGACGGCACCGGAGACAGCAGAGGGGGCGGCAGTCGGAAGAAGTCAACGGCAGCCTGCAGGTCCTCGTCGAAGACCTGGCCCTGGTCCAGGAGGCCGGCGCCGTCGTCCTCGCTCCTCGGTGCCACCACCTCGGCACCCTGGCGCTCCCCGCTGCAAGCAGGCCCTTGGGGTCCCTCTCCCCCCACGCTGCGGCACCCCGAGAAGTTGCCCTGGATCTCCATAGACAGCTCCGCCAGGCACGTCCGCACGGCCGAGGCCCCGGGCACGCTGCCTGCCGCGGGAGCCGGCCCGCCGGCCTCCCCGGGACCCCCGGACTGCGGCTTCTCTTGGGCAGGTCTCCCTGCGGAAGAAGCGAACACCAATATTTATGAGGGCTAGAAAGCTTTAAAAATTCCCGAGCATTCTAACAGCGCAAAGCGCTTACAGAATTAAGTCCAGGTAAAACCACGTTTTAAAGAGCCCATCCCTTCCCCCAAGATCCTCCAGTAACACCTGAACGTATTTCACGTCGGCTTCGCACACGTGAACAGGACGAGACAGGGAGAGGGACAACGTGGCGGCCGAGATGGCTCCGCAGCGGGGCGCAGGCGACGGCCCGAGGGCACACTCGCTCTCCGTGAGCCTTCCCGCACGGCCAGCAGGACCTGGCAGGCGCTCTGCGTGCAGGCCGGCCGGGAACGCTGCTTGTCTTAAAAGCAAGCTACACCCAGCTGAGACCAAGCCTGCCCCAGGACCATGTTTGTGCAACATTCTAATTAAAGAACGAGGTCACGTAAAGACCCTTTATTATAAAGCAACTGAAAAGTTACTATAAAAACCCAATGCTTTGGGGGTCTCGACATTGGCGAACTGCAGCGGTGCTAGTTAGTAGTAAAGACACGTGTGTCCCGGGAAGGAACCAGAAACGTCCCTTTGTCATACTGGAAAGCCGAACGACGTTTCACTGAAGGACTCGGGGCGCGCAGGAGAAGTGGCTGATCACAGGGCTGGGGACGGGTACAAGCTGAGCCCGAAACACCTCACAGTGCGAGCACAGACATTGAAAGCTAAAGGCACACAAGGCCCATGGTAAACATTTCACTTTCGTGTACAATTTGTACTTCTGGAAGCTTCTCTCTCACCTGGGACACATCTGGGGCCTTCACCAGGGACCCTGTGTGTTGTGTTTATACAGAGCCAGAGTTCCTTCAGGAGCAGTTTCACTTTTCCTGTGAAACAGAAAAGAGTATCAAGACATGTTATTTGGCTCAATCCACACAGGGCCAAAAAGACAGTCCGTGTGAAATCAGGACTTACTGGAATTTAGAAAAGTGAGTAACTGAAACATCTTCAACCACTGTGAGCTATTCAGTTCCCTACTGAGGACAGGTCTGCAGGCTCTGGCCGGCACTGAAGGCCAGATGCAGGCGGGCATGCGGGAGTGCGTGCATGCGTGTGTGTGTGCTGGGGGTGGGGCTTGAAAGACCAAATCTGCTGATTGTTAACACCTTCAATCACCTCTGGTGGGACAAGTAAATCTTCGGCCTGTAAACTTTCTACAGACAGTGATGTCGGTTGGGAGAGAGGCCACAGCTATAAGACAAATTACGAGGTCTGGGCTCGGTGTCCTAGCAGCAGGAAAGGACCTCCTCAGGCCCCGGAGGTGATGGAACCATGAGGGTCAGTGCTACAACCAGCCCGGGCTGCGTGGATCATGGCCAAGCCATTGATGGTCTTACAGGAAAACGGGATGCCCACACACAGGAGCTTTGATAAGAAAAGCGAATACTTTGGAATTTTTGTAAATTTTCAAAGGGTTCTGAATCTCCAAAATGTTTAAGAGCCCTTGGTGCAAGGCGAAAAGCCAAGGGCAGCTGCAACTAAGGAAGGCCCATGAAGTCTGCGTGACGCCAGGAACACTGCGCCGCGGTCTTTAAGTAAGCTTAGTTAGCATCATAAATACACCAATTCCCAAAAAGTGTTCATTAAAATGTCAAGAGCTTCTGGTCAAATCTGTATAAAAAGACAACCCACGAAAGTTAAAATTCAACTAAGCTGACAGAAAGAAACCTACCTGTCGGAAGTGAACACGGTGTAAACACACACACACACACACACACACACACACACACACACACACACACACACACCCCCCCCATCCTTGCTGTTGAAGTGCACAGCTGAAACTTAACCTTTAACGCAGTCTAGAGAGGCTGAAAAGACCAACCTTCTGAATCAAAGTGTCTCCGAGGAACCCCCAGTGTTGCCATCGGGCAGCCGCGTCACACCACAGGCTCACAGAGAGGGGTGGGGACGGAGGCAGGGGACAGAGGCATGGCAGGGAGGGGCTGAAAAGCTGGACATTTCCAACCTCCCCTGAAACAATCGGCTCCTGCCGGCCACTGCGTGGGAGGCACATCCATTTCTGAGTTCCGAAGTTCTGCGATCAAGCAGCTTATCCACGCCGTGATTTAACCTACCCCAAAGCCTGCTTCCAAACACTGCATCCCCTTTGCTTAAATGACCTGACCGGGATCCCTGCTTATTACGTATACCCCAAAGCAGCAAACAAGGAACCTTAAAGAAAAAGACAGAAAGTTGCTTTTCTATTCTTATGGAGACTGTTAACCAGAGCTACGCCTTATTCTAATTCAGGATTCCTTCATTCCCTCTGATCTGGCCAAAAAAAAGCCATCTGTTCCCAGCAAAAGAGAAAAAAAAAAACCGTCACTGTGGCCTCATTCCTCAGCTGGGAAGAGAAAACGTCACCTGAACCACGCGCCTTCCCGCAGCCCCTTAAACACCTGCTTCCCGCATTGCGGCCTCAGGCACCGTGAGTGTCCCCGGCCTTTCCACGCCGCCCACTTGTCGGAGTCCAGGTGGACACGACGCTTCTGTAATCACGAGCCTCGTAACTGCGTTTTGATGTCTGCACGGGGCTGAGGCTTGCTCAGGTTTTTCCTTTTCAGAGCTCCCCGGATTCCGAACATCTCTTCTCGCAGATGAGAGATGAGCCCTGCCCGTCTGCCGGTCCGCTCCCGCAGGAGACCCCGGAGCAACCGCGAAAGCCTCACGTTTAGAAGTCGTCGAGGCAAACGCACGTGCAGCCCTCGAGCCTGCCATTCTCTCCCGCGTGTTTCCTGGTTTTCCTCCCGGAGGCACGGCACGCGGCCTGGAGGTCTCAGCGTCTGACGGTGCCGCTGCCATTGAAGAACGGGCTGTCCCTTCTCCACCCCTGTCCTGACAGGGTCGTAACGGTACGTCGCGTGTGCTCACTGCCTTATCACCAGTTCCCCGGGCTCGTACACCCGCGTTTCCAGTCGCGTCTTTTCAACCGTCCACAAAGTCCCACCACTTGAGTGGTGACAATTTTCACTCCTTGTGCATCAGTGTTTACGGCTCCTAGTCTTGTTTGCTCTGCAGCTCTGCCCGGGGACTCCGGAGCACACAGAACCGAGGGGACGCCTTGCTCCTGAAAGAACGACTCTGCTGAGATAAAGTCTTAAGTCGTGATCTGTCTGTACTCTAAACGACCAGATCTGCGTTCTTAAGTTTTGACTCAGTACCTTTGCGGCTATCCACCTAAGTCACAGAGCTCTGAGCCTGGAGGATGTGTGTGCGTGTTGTTTCTAACCGGCCTGGGGACCAAGTTACACTGGCGTAAGAAAATGAGACGATACGCATTCCGTATTTTTCTAAGTTCCAAAACAAACAAAACAATAACAAAGACATGAGTTTTCACTGAAGGCTACACAGAGCTCACCTTTGAGCCACCTGGATCTTCCACGGTGTTAGAGCTTCAACTACTTTTATTTCTTCTGCCTTTTTTGTTCAGGTTTGCACAACTATTCTCAGCCAGCTTTGGTATGTCTGCCTAGAAAATGGTCCACTTCATGAATATGATCAAATGTGCTATCAATTTGTGAATCGAGGCATTATCCACCTGTCGTTTTATACCTTTCTCAGCTCATTCCCCATGGTGTTGGGTTTTTGTTCCTTCCTTTCTTGAGCAGACTCGCCGAGAGCTGTCGGTTTCACCCGCACTACAAAGATCCAGCTATTAGCTGTATCGGTCTCAAACCGACTGGTTAGTTTCCAATTTCATTAGCTCCTGTTTTCATCTTCATCAACACCTTTCTTTATTTTCCTGCAGCGTCTGCACTTTCCTACCTTCTTAGTCATTCATTTCCTGTAATTCTTGCTTTCTAAAATAATCACCGAAGACCACACGTCACTCCTTCTAATGTCATGTTGTCACTATCACCATATCTCAAAAATGTGGTAAATACTGCCTTACTGTTATTTCCAAAACAGTTATGTATTCTTTAAAGTTTTTTCTGTTATCCAGGAGGGGTTTGTGTTTGTATGTGTTCAGTTACTAGGTAGGTTTTAAACGTTTTTTTTTTTTAATTTTTTTTGGGGGGGGTATTTTTACTAATATATTATTAAACATAGTATCTACTATCTTATAGTTTTTGTTGTCTAAAAAATAGCCAGCTTTTACACGTTTAAAAAGTATTTAAAAAATTCTAGATTTGTGGTATAAAAGACTCATAGATCATCGATCTTGCAATTATGATTCCAACTCTCTCTGTCATTGTCTGCTTTTGTCTATTTCTGAGAAACACGTTAAAGCCTCCCTCCCATGAAAACTTACCTGGTCGCTGGCCCTGAAATTTCCAAGTGTTTTTCTTGGAAATAAAAAGTTTCACATGCTTTGGTCCATGATAGAAGTATCTTCTTGGTAAATTGCACCTTTTAACCAACCTAGATATTCCCTTTTACTGCGTATTAGTTCATGTCTAGGCTTAAATTATTTCTTGCTTTACGTTACAGCTTTCGAGCGAGCACTTGCTTGGAATTTATCTGTCCCTGCATAGTAATCTTTCTGCTTCGTTCGATTTTAAATGTATTTCCAATGAACACATGGAGACGAGGTCATACGCACGAGCCACACCCAACGTGGAGGGTCCCTTCTGCTCTGGGAAGCTCCCTCCCACTGTCCCTTGATCTCCTTCTCGCCTCTCACCTCTGTTCCCCCCTGAAGACCTAACGGATGACTGTAATGACATCCAGCTCCACTTTCCAGATTCTCAGACTTTCCCTAATACTTTAATTTCCTTGTTCTTTTGTGTCACTCTCTCAGAGACACACACGATTACATTTCTTGGCTCGATAATCAATCTTGTGTTTTTCCATTCAACGATTCGGCCTTGCTAGTGGGTATGTTTCTAATAGTATTAACATTTCAGAACCTCAACTCCAATGTCATAGCAGCAGCCCGTGGAAATAGGCTTAGACTTTCTCTAAAAATAAAATTCAATCTTTAACATTTTCTATTAGTTCACGATTTCATAGTGTTTCCTTAGAGACTAGCGCTTGAGTTTGGTGTCTTTCTTGTCACTGTTTTTTCTGTTTCAGATGAAAGTTTAGGCAGGGCATCTTTGATAACCAGAGTTCATTTTTTCGGACCACAGTTTTAGTCCTATACTTTGGCAATAACCACAGGTTCTCATTTCATAAGCGTAATGAAGCCTGCCTCCAGAGGGAGGGGCGGCACAGTGAATATAGTGTTGAGCATTGACGTGGAGTATTCAAATACCTCATGTTCTGGGATCAGAGGCAGCTGTCCTTTGTGCTTGAAAGCAGCTATAATTACCCAATTTTCTGATATCTGCACCCATTCTGGGCGCCTCCCCTGTCATAACTAACACTTTAGAGAAATAACCTTTGAGCCACAGCCTGTGGACAAACTCCAGAAACTGACTGAACCCAGAAGGCTGATCAACGACTTGTCAGAATTCTCTCATCCTGCCCCTTCTCTCTCTCCCCGCCACCCCTGATTTTTCTGCCAAGAAAATTTGCTGTTGAGAGCTGCCCTTTCCTCTGTAACTTTGGGTTCCATCACCAGTTGACACCATCTGCTTCACATCTCCTCATTATCCTCCACTGCTGCTACACTTTTTAACCATAAAGAGTTATTTTTTTACTGCCTGCCATTATTACTGAAATTCAGATGAAAAAAAAGGAAATGTGGCACTCAGGCCACCTTTTTAAGTGAACTCAACCAAACACCCTTGCTGCCTAACTTGCAAGCCTCTTTCATTCAGAAGTCACGTGCCAACAGACGAGAAGCATTACAGACCCGCTTAAGAATCAGGAAGCAGCCACCCAGCCACCGCTTACTCAGCAGATTCCTAAAGGCTCTGCGCTTATCTATCTGGAAAAGCTGAAATATAAAACAGGCACTATCCCCTCCCCTCAGGGGAACAGAAAAAAAAATTTACTTGTGATAGTGACGAGTTCTTAGAGGAAAATAAACCAGAAAGAGGCACAGAGAGCAACTCTGGGAAGGGCTGGGAGGGCCTGGTGTGCAGCGGAGAGGCCTGGGAACAGCTGACCCAGAAACAAGTCTGCGGGTCCAGGAGAGAGAGCTAAACTCAACGGCCGCTGCGAGCTAGGACAGCCACTGTCGTCAAGTCCTGCTCCTCTCAGGGACATCTACTCCGAGAAGAGCAGTCGTGAGCACACAGCACCACCGCCAGCTGACACGGTGGACCAGGCAGCTGAAAGGCCTGAGCTGTTACAGCCTCGGGCCGCGGGGAAGACCGCTCTGCGCGCTGAATTACGGAGAAAATGTTAAAGGGGAAAGAAAAGATAAAGGAGACTTCTAAAGAAGTCTAAAGAGACACTATATACGTGTACAAAATAATGATTAAGCGGTCTTAATAACTGTAACAATTTCCACCTGGAAGAAAAATAACATATTAGTGACATGAAAATACTATCAACACGCTTCAAATGTATCGCTACCAAAAAAGTGTGAGAGCGCGCAGAAACGTGTAAACTCCCTTTTAAAAATGAAAAACAAAACCACAAAGAAGTAAATGGCCCGGGGTCACACAATGAAGAGAAAAATTAAAACGAAAACCCCAATTTCTCAACTTCTAGCGTTCTTCCTTCCCACCCACAGGGTCACACAGTCAGAGATAAAAGGTGCACGTGAGCAGCTGTGATTTCCCTGTGACTTCTGTGATGACCACTTGCCTTCTTGGGACTTCTGGCCTTCCCTAAATTCTCGTCTTCCAAAAATGCAACAGAGGGCTTGGACACCAGTTTTCCTGCCTAACAATTTGCATATCGTTGGCACCTAATAATTGACTTGATAAATTGTAACCTAACGAGAAAACTACTTATTTATTGAAATGTGTGAAAATTATATCTCGTTTTCCTTTCCCAAATAATACTTTCTTGCGCTTTCATTCATTGCACGATGTTATCGGACAGCAAGGTGACGACACGTACGCAGATCGAATGAACACAGGAAACAGGGTATGGCTGCTCCTTACACGAAATACCTACTAAGAATTTTTAGTCGCAGGTAAGAGGGATGAGCAACCTCCCAAACCAGTAAGGCACAGAAATAAAAATGAACTTGGCATATACTCACTTCTATCTATGCTTCCGTAAGAATCACTTGAAATTTGTGTTCCAATATGTCTCAACTCTAAAAATGTGGGGGGAAAACAGTTAAAAAAAGTAGTTTGTGAAAATTTAAATTTTTAAGTTAGTATTAACTGAATACTCACCCTTTTCATTTTTCTGTTTAGAAAACTCATCAAGCCTTTCCTGTAGAAACAAAACACCAGAGGCGTTGGCACTGGGAGAGGAGCACAGCCATCCAGACCCAGAGGAAAGGGTACCCTGACGGGCAATGCAGCCTGTTCCCGTCAGGGCCTCATCCCCGACTCCGCCATGATGGGCCCCTCTACTCACAGAGGAGTCTAAGGACACCCGAAGCCAGAGCCCCGGCACGTGTGTACACGGTGTCATCTCTTACCTGCGTCTTCTTAAACTGCTTTTCAAGTATTTTCTTTTCATTCCTCAGTTGCTTGAAGTCCTGAATCTGCTTGATGGCAGCCTCTTTATATAAAGAGTGCAGTGAAGGAAGAAAAATAGTTTACCAACTTTGCAACTACCACTGATGAAACACCCAAAACCTAACCTAGTGAGTTTTTCTCATTTCATAGAACTCTGGAAGGAACTTTGTAAAGGCTGCTGTACCTTCAGTACCGTATCCATCAGGGATAAACTCAGAACCCCATGGTGCTCACACGATCCTCAAAATCACCCACAGAGCTGTATGACTGGTGCAGGCCTGAAGAATCCTCTACAAGCCAGGCACAAGCTGACCCAGACCCTCCGGTCAGACAAGCTTCTGACACGTACGACCCTCGCAGAGGACAGGCCCTGGACCCCCTTGTCCTTCAAGCATGAGCCAGTCAAGTCTGACAGGTTTTAGGCCTGTGGCTTCACCCTGCAGTACAGTTACTAACACTCTCTTGACCTGGGGGAGGGCCAGTCTCCCCAAGGCCTGCCGTACTCTTCCTCCTTGCTGGAATTCTCATCGACAGACCAAGCACCCCAGCTGCCACTACCCTTACGTCTACAGCTGACCCTGCGCAGCGCGGGGACTTGGACTGCCAACTCCAAGCAGCTGAACGTCGTCTGCAGGTGATGTCAGACCCCCAGACGTAACTACTGATAGCCCCTGATGAATGGAGGCACCGACCACATCCACAGTCGGTGAACATGTATTTTGTATGTTATACGTATTATACACGTATTTTTACAATAATCTAGAGAAAAAAAAATGTAAAGAAAATCATAAGGAAGAAAAAATACATTTAATGTATTTCTTGAAAACCGTATAAGTAACTGGACCTGGACAGTTCAAACCCGAGTCACTAAGGGGCAACGGTCCCTTTAGGGCACTTTTACAGTTCTCCTCCGTTCCTTCAGCCACCCGCTCCCTCCTGGGTCCGGGTCCGGTTCTGGAGAACTGTGGAGTCCGAATGTACTAGTAAGAAGCTGAGCAGTACTGACTTGATACCTAACATTCATACCGAGTGCGGTGAAAAATCAAATCCCACGAAACACCAGAGCAGCCACCCTTGCCCTTCAACAGCCTGTGTCTTTACCCGGTTATTATGCCTTATCATCTGCCAGGGAAAAACATCTGTCACAGGGAAAATAAAGGCTCTCCCTTCCCTTCAAAAAATCCGTTCTAAAAGCTGCCTGTGATCTCACAGGCGATGCGTGCCTTTCTGAACCCACGTCCTTAAGCAGCTGCTCATCTGCACACACAGCAAGAGCAGGCGATGCTGAAGCAGGCACTGCTGTGCCACTGCCACAGCATTGGGTCTGTGCCGACAACCGAATCGGTGACAACCGCTGCCGAAACGTTTAAAGGGTGATGCTCTCAAAGATCGGGGTCAGTCTAGGTAAACTCACGACTGGAAACACTGTCAGCAACCTTTATTCTACATGCCCTGAGCCCACTGAATTTAAATTCTTGCTTCGCACTCTACATGACAAATGCGTCGTCGTCTGTCAGTCTGGCGACAAGACAAACCGCAGGGTCAGGAAGCCACAGCAGGTCAGAGGCTTGCTGAAGCCCCACTGGCCTTTACCTGACGTTACTGCCTCGGGCCCCCCACCCAATGAAGGTGGAAAAGACAGACAGGATCTGGCCTTCGGTTCCTGAAAGGGTCATTAGCGACCGGCTGTTGACACAGGCCCTCTGCAGTCTGCCTGGTCAGTGCGGACGGAGCCTCTAAGCCCACAGGGGTGTGGAGGGAGAATGAGGGACAAAGTGGCAATCCCCAGTGGAAGGAATTCCACGGAAATCTCTGCATGGGTGTGTCCTAACTGATCTAGATACATCAAGGTTCTTAGTACTAAAAGCAGTAACCTTCTCTACTAACCGTTGATCTCATCAGAATAAAAAGAGAAAGCTCCATGAGATCAACTTCCAGAATTAAATGCTCCTACCACTTGATGCTTTTTACAGTAAAAGTATAGGTTACCACTATTCTGAGTGCAACACCTTTTCAAGGATGTGCCACATCCATTTCCACGCTGTCCTCCAGTAACTGGGAGGTGTACGGTGTTCAAACGTTTAGCTACCAGTACCCTTAACACAGTCCCCCAAGGTGCGCCATCTAAACCCCGACGACGCAGCTCCCAGACCCAGCCCTGCACCCCGCACGGCTGGTACTGCCGAGCGACTTCCACCAGCTAATTACCTTCCAGCTTCTTCACCTTGGCTTCTAGTTTCCTCTTCCTAAGAATGAAATTTTATAAGTTAAAATAGTAAAAATAGATAGCACAACAGGAAAACATATGTATTACAGGCTGTGGTACATTTTTTTAATTGCTGAGATTTACATGACAAAGAAACTGTCAGTAGGAGTGTCACACGTCAACCACAAGGTTCCCCGCAACTTTCTAAGGGCAGGAAGCACCTGAGGAATCCACTGTGCTGTGTGGGGTGTAGCATTTCAAGAACGAATTTAATGGATCATCTGCATTTCTCCCCCTGAGCCGCAGTGGCCTCTCCATGTCGGCCTGCGTCTGACTCTGCAGTGCCGCCTGCGGGAGGGCAGCTCATACCGCACACTCGAGGATGCACGTGCCTGTTTCAGGGTGGATTTCTGGTCCAAAGTGGGTAACTGTGAGAAGTCTCCACGTTACCCTACGTCGCATGACATTGAACCATTGTACGTGCAGCTACCAAGGTTTCTGTATCAAGTACAGTATTAAACTTCAAAAGAACTGACTAGACGCTTCTGACAGCCCTCTCATGAATGGTGACAGACACCCACCCATCCGCTGTGACACATGCTCGAGGGCTGGCACAAAGAAAGGAGTGGATAGTGACGCTTCCACACACACAGACACAGAGGCGCACGCATGGACGTAGACTCCTCCATGGATGTCCTCCTTTGCGCAGCCCTTCCACTCGTGATGCTATATAATCCCTTATGCTCTGCTCGACAGATGTGGAAACCAAGGCTGAAGGACTCAGTTCAAGACCTCAGTTAGTTACAGCCAACAAACCCGAGGACCACAGAGAAACACTACTGATTGAGGATGAGCTATTTTCAAAGATGAAAACCCTATTTCCATAGTAATTTTAAAACTACTCACTGGGCATCGGTCTTCAAGCATTCTTCTTTTACACGAGCATATTCCCGATGAGTATCCTGATACAACTTTAGAGAACTCTGAAAAGGAAATAGATACTAATTTAAAAGTCACTAACAATCAGTAATGACTTATTTTGACCTTGAAATGCTAAATTATCATCACTTAACAGTATGAAATTAACCAAATGAATAAATACATTAGGCAGGAAACCAAAGTATAGTTCACTGAATATTTTAATGAATTTAAACAGACTGTTAATAGATGTAACATGATTTAATCTCTAATTGAACGAAGCTATAAAATTTTAAAAATACTCATCTTAAAGGAATTCCAAATTTTCATAACACTGAATAGGTAATATTTTCATCTCAATCAATTAAAATTCAACAGAACATAAATTTTAGAGCTTAATATACACTACTGTTACTACTATGCAAAAATAAACTAGTCACTATACTGAACAGAAACTGGAAGAGTGTGTAACACCAGTGAACACACACAGCCTGATGGCCACTGTGGAGTGGGGCAGACACTGCCGCTGAGTGCTGTCTCAGGGCATAGTGTTTGTGTTCTTAAATCTGCACGGCTGAGGCATGGCCTTTACGACCCCTCTTCACAGATGAGAGGTCTGAGGGTCCACGAGCTGACAAGTCACAGTGAGTAAGTGACAAGGGCTTTACATTCAGGTGCGACTCCACTGGTCCTGCTTCCTCTTAGACAAGCTGATGAGATCATGACACAACCAGAGGGAGACGAAGCTCAATGCTATGCTTGTCTGTTTCACTTTCACTGCACAGTCAAATATACAACCAAGAATGGCTACAGAAATAGGAAAATCAATCAGTTATAGCAGGTAAGACCTCGGAGAGGTGGAGGGCATTACTCAATGGCACAACTGGAAGACTGAAAGGCACAAATGCCAACATGAGAAGAGCTCCGAGAACAGGAAGACAAGCCGAGAGCCATCCCAGCTTGACTACAACAGGGCTCCTGGAAACAACCTCGCAAAGTTAGTTTTAGATACTTCTTATTTACAAAAGCCTTAAATTTTCTAAGACACCAATAAAGAGTAAACCAAAATTTATAGAGGAAAGCAAGTTTATAGCATTTTAAATAAAGTGTATGATTGCAACTTGATTTTGAAACGCAGAACATGATTTCTCACCTTTAAGTGTAAAGTTTTGCATATCATTTTATACTTAAAGGGAAAAATGTGAAAAGACAATGCGAGACACACGGCCATAAGAATTCATAGCTAGTAGGTGAACTCTACTGAACCTCTCAGGAAGCATAAGCAACTAACATGGAATTACAGAGCTAACAATTACTATAAGGACCAAGCTATGAGTCAACCAGTTCCATCTTCACTAAGTACAGTAATACACCGAAAGAGTCTGGACTGGCACTTATTTCCTTTGTTGAGATATAGCATGTGCCCTTCCCCTAATCACATGACAAGCAGCCCTCACGTACTGAGGATAAAGCTATGAGAAATCACCGCAGGTACCTTTTTCTCTTCCAGCTCTGCTTTTAAAGATCCCAGTTCTTCCTGGCATTTCTGCAGAGGAGTAATTTTCTGAAGCATCTGTTCTACTTGGTGATGCAGAGTACTATTCTCTCTGAAAATGGAGAATGCATTAACATTACTATACAAAAGAATCTACTATGCATTATTAAATATGTCTACTGGTGATTTTTGAAATTTTTTCTAAATTGAAACAAAAGGAATAAAAGAATTCCTCTTTTTAAATGCATTCCCTCTCTTTATAGCAACGTGACCTTCATATTGCTTTTTATTTCTTTGTCATTATAGTTTATTTCTAATAAAAGTATATCAAAAAGCTACTTGAGAAGCAAATATAGGAGAGATTCTCAATCTGGTAGAAAATAATATTAAAAAACAATCTGCCAAATAATTTGGCTCTTCTGATCTTGAACTCATCCCTACTTACTCAAATAAAATGGTAGGAAACTTTGTGATTCAGTTTATAATCATGCTTTGCCTTCTTCTAGGTGATAAATGCAATGAGAGTACAAAATACTGCTAGATTTTTACATAAGTATATTTTAAATTGTTTCAAATACACAAGATAAACAACCTCATTAAATAGTCCAATTCACACAGACAATAATTATGTAGCAATAAAATTCATTTCAACTGGCAACATGATCAGTAAACATTAGGGAAAAGTCAAACGTCCAGACCATAATTTAAGACCTTCGTAAGAAATTCATTTGGACAATTTAATAATAATAAAAAAAATGTGAATCTTTTTTTTTTACTATGAGCATCAAAGCAACGTTCTAAATAATGGGTCAATCCTACGTGACACTTTGTTCAAATCTATTTAAAAATCCAGGTTGATAAACGCCTCCTCCAAATCAATTATGAAAACAGATTGCTTACCTTCTGGCAAACTGCAGCTGTAAAACTTATTAAGGAAAACTCTGAGGATTTTATCTAGTGATACTTGGAGATAAAATTCACTTTAAAACCATCTGTAATAATCTGTGTTCAATATAATTAAAAGCAAGATCATAATTCCTAGAAAACAACAAAGTTCCATCTATAACATATATAACATATATACAATAAAGCTTTTCACTGAGTTATTTCTATTTACCCCACCATGTACCAAAAGTTAAAACCTTCACTCCTCAAAATCAAAAAAGTATCTGATTAAATTATCTGGCTGATATTAAATTCCAAGAATAAAGGCCATAAGGAACCAATGGAAAATGACTTGAATAATCCTGTGTACATCAAAATCCCCAAACAAGCTGTCCTTCATTCCTCAAGTAATCCAGAGCACACTTCCAGCAAGCAAGAGTTATGTAGTTATGTACTTACTAAGAACATACATAACTACACTCAAAGAGTAATGAGAATAGAAAGACAGAGAGAACACAAAATCTATGTAATCCTTCACTGTTACAATTCACACAATTGGCTAACTTCGTTTCCCATCTCAAGCTGCAGGTAAAATATTCTAAGATAGCAAAACACATTCCTTTAAGTTTCATCTCCTATAAAGTCCTACTTTCAAATTACAATACAGCAAATGTCTGTAACACATCTGCATCATCCTCTATTAGGATGTAACCTTCTCAAAATTTAGTCATTCTAATTTACTGCAGTCTTTGCAAGGAAAAAAAGGTCACCACAACATCAGATGAAATAAAATATACTCTGCCCTATAAAAAGAACAACAACCAAAAAAAGGTCAGAATTACACTAAGAAGAAATCAAGTTACATCACAAAGCACCTCCGGCTATAAGCTACTACATGTTGAGGTACAACAAATACCTATTTTGGGTAAACACCTAATGTGTTTTTTAAAAATCGCCATTTACCTATAGCTGAGGCAGGCGCAGATTACCATTTCACAGATGGGAATTCAAAAACAATGGAAAGTTTTATCAATTTTTAATGTTATTCTAACAATTTTGATTAAAAAAAAATTTCAGTGGAATTTTAGAATCAATAATTTTCATGCTGTAATTACCTCAACAGGGTTATGCCATAATAAACACATACTCTCTTAACACTAGAGTTAATTGCCTACCTAGTTTCCTACGTCATTAGAAGTACTTGCAGTAACTGCGGCTGCACAGCTTTCGTAAGCAAAGATTACTCATGCAATAAGACACATTTATAACTAGTGAGTTTCACAAGAAGACTTCCACGACATTCATATTTTCATGTAAAAATTCAGATATGAAAAAGCAATTTAAATGTCACGCCCTGCTTCCACTGCTCCAACTCACAGGTTAGATACGATGGCAGCAATGCTAACGAGTCACTGGTGACCCGTGTAAGTGCAGAGGTGCCAGAGAAACACTGAAGTGGGCCTTGGGGGGCTGCCATGGTGAGCAGCAGGGTCTGCCCCAATACTGAGGCGGACTCCGCCTCCAGTGACTCCCTAAAAATGTACGTGTATTTTGATGAGAAAAACTTTATTTGTGTGGAAGTTACAATTCATGGCATGCGTTTTCACCACAAGATGAAAGAATCAATAGCAAACTTAACTTTCCCCCTGCCAAAAAAATACTGAACCCGAGTCCAACCATACCACAGGTGGCCCTCACAGCTACTGAATAAACGGTGACTAAGAGGCCAAGAACAGCCCCGTGGCTATGAAATCCCACTGTGACTCAGATCACACACATTAATTCTCTACGCGTCACACTGGCTAGCATAGGTCAGTTTTCTAACCTTCTGAATAGTCCTGCAGCGTCCTTCCTGCAGAAACCCCAAGAAGTTCTTCCTGGCTTCACGTGGCTCCTGAACCTAAAGGCCATGCAGCACACCCGCTGCACAAATGAGGAAGACCCGTTCATTAAAAAGCTCACAACGCCTTAAAAAATCAGAATCAGTGACAAAACATCACTCGAAAGTAAGGAAATGAGCGGCCTTCGCCAGGAAAGGCGAACAGTGGGAGCAGCTGTCTGCCAGACACAGTAGCCACTCCCCGACCAGGAGCCCGCCCGAACCACCTTCCAAAGGGAACCTGACAACTCTCCCATTCAAGAAACATAGAGGAATTGAAAAACCCAAAGGAGAAGCACCAGTAAAAGGATATCATCACATTTCTTCTGATACTCTGTTAACAAATTACTGAAACAAAGAAAAGAATTGTTACTGTTGTTCTTCTAGAAAATGTACTATGTTAAATCACGCTTCAAAGCACGCAAGGCGCCTTTCTTCCAATGCGACACTTAGTTAATTACATATACCCACAGACACGTTTTACCTCAAATGCCTTACAAACGCTGCGCTGATGCGAGCTCTCAGTCTGCAATCGCTTTGGTCTAAGTAACATCGCAGCTGATAAGTTCACACAACTCTCACAGAATTAGAAACAAAAGCGTACACCACGGCCATGAAATCCTGAGAGGAAATCTGAGGCCTAGTGCTAAAGCTAAGAAGTCATTGAGACAGAAAACAACAGAAATTTTCCATTTTAGCAAAAATCACTTCCTGACCATGAGCCTCGAAGTAAAGGCCGACAGAGGGCTCATGGTGGGGACAGGAGGCCTCGGTGAGACGCTCGAGGTCCCGTCTCAGGCCCCAGGCTTGTGGGTCAGGTCCACGAGGCTCGGCCAAACTCACGTAAAGATACTCACTCTGTATTAATGATTTTTTGCTTCAAGGTAATTAAAGCTTCGACGTATTCATTTAAATTCTGAAAGAAAAGAAACACTACAGTCAGATACCTGTTTTTATGGAACAGACCACTCTAAATAACTTTTCCGGCACCAGGTCATTCGTCACCGGTTAGAAACACTGCTTACTGCCGGCATCGGCACGGCGCCGTGACGCCGTCCCCGCCTCGGGGCCTCCGTGTGCCCCATGCCGGCGACAGCGAGGCGGGGCTGCGGGCGCTGAGCGGCCCAGCACAGCGAGCTCACGCCCCACGACCGCGACGAGCCTGGGCATCCGCGACACCAGGGCCCGCGTAGCCTCAGGGAGACCGCTGCTGCCGCGGCAGGAGGTGCTCTGCTTTTTGAAGCCGTCTCTGCCAGGGACGCTGGGCACACCGTGGTCCTGGACAAAGAACGGCAGGACCAGGGGGAGCCGTGCACGTGAACCGCGCTTCCTGCCACTAAGGCCCCGGGGCAGCCGATCCTTTGGCGCCCGGAGCAGAAGCCCAGGAAAACCCTTCCCTGAGGATCTGAAAACTCGCGACTGCCCAAGACAAGATCTAAGGCACTGACACGAGACAACCTTCCACGAGAGCCACCACGCAGACCCACTGTGCTGAAGCGGGGTCCAGGAGCCCCAAGCTCAGCTCAATGAGCCACCGCTCTCCAAAGGGACAATCAAACATTGCCAGACAGCAGAGACTGGTGACACGTGAGAGACCAGGACAAGCCAAAGCAACTTGGAATAAGCAAAAATGGAGAAGAAAACTTCAAAAATATTAATCAATATAATGAGATAAATTCATGACACAAGAACAAGAATAGTGCTTAGGAAAATCTTAAAAGCTCTTACAAATTCAGAACAAACACCCACCGGCATGGTCACAGTCAAAATGACAGGCAACAGCCCTGCTGGTGAGGCTGCAGAGAAACTGGAGCCCTCAGACACTGCTGGTGGAATACGACGTGGTGCAGCTGCTGTGCAAGAGGGTGGCAGTCCCTCAAAACTCTAAACAGACTCCCCGCACGACCCAGCAATTCCACTCCTAGGAGTGTACCCGGCAGAACTGGAAACACGTGTCCGGGCCAAACGCGTGCACCCTTATTTATAGCAGCATCATTCGCACCAGCCAAGAAGTAAAAATAAACTCAGTGTCCATCTACTGATGGACGAATGGATGAAGAAAATGTCCCACAGACACACGCTATGGTTATTTAGCAGCGAAAAAACGAAGGACACGTGCTGCATGAACGAACCTTGAGAACATCACGCTACGCGAAAAAGCCACGTCACAAATGGCTGCATACTTTACGATTCCATTCACGTAACTTTTTTTTTTTCTGGCGAGGCGACCCTTGGTTGACCTCACAGATTGCAAGGACCTTGTCAGCTTACAAGCCCTTAGTTTTTACTTTTTACGCCTACAGCACCCGGTCTTCCTAGGTGGTCTCCCATCCGAGTCCTAACCAGGCCCGACCCTGCTCAGCTTCCGAGATCAGACATTGGGCTTGCTCAGGGTGGCCTGGCCGTAGACATAACTTGTTCTTAAGAAGCAAATGCCCAGACAGAAAGTAGATTTGGTGGGGGGAAGAAGGGGATGGGCAGGAATGATTGTAAATGCCTGTGAGGTAGGTGGCGGGGCCCTGGGGTGTCCACGACCACACAGCTGTGACGCGTAACTACGAATGCACTATAAGAACCACTGAAGTGTACATGTTAAAGGATGAATTTTATGCTATGTTAATTATGTCTCAATAAGACTATAAACAAGAAAGCAAAATAAAAGGTCAAAACATTTGATATGCATTTAAAATAAAGCAAACCACAGACGTGGGCGAGAATAAAGGAAAATGAAGACAATGAGAGTGTCTGTGCAAGAGATCTCATGCTCAACGAGCTCCAGAGACAGAATGATGGGAAAGACAGGGAGACAATCAAAGCAACACTGATGTTCAAGGAATGATGACATGATGCCAGAAGTTTCCAAACTGAAAGGGCCCAGCTCATGGACACAAACAGCATCCAAATCGTGAAACATCGGCACAAAATTTCAGAACACCAGAGACGAGGCAAAGAGCCTGTGAATCTCGAGAGAAAAGTAAAACGAAACAAGCCACATACAAAGCATCTGGACTCAGTATGGCTTCGGCCTTCAACAGCAAGCTGGGGACTTGGAAATCTGGAGATCTAGAAAGCAAGCCTCCGAAATCCTGAGGACAAATGAATTTCAAGGTAAAATTCTGGACGAACTATCAACCAGTCGTGATGGTAAAACAGACATTTTCAAACTCTCCGAGTCTCCATAAAGCCACCTCCCAGACATCCCTGCTGAGGGGCGTACTGCAGGGTGTGCACGGAGGACAATGTGGGACACACACAGGGAAGGGGACTGACTCTAGGGAGGCAGCTGAGCGCCAGACTGGAGATCCAAAGGCTCAGGCGGGAGGGTCCCCTAGCAGTAAGCGACAGACCATCTGGTGGAATGACAGCGTTCAAAGGATACTTCTTCCCAGCAGGCCGAGGACGGCAAGTGAATGCTTATGGCAGGTTTTCATCACGCACTTGAATTATGACTGTTTTTAAGTAAACGCAATTCTTCCTCTTTTTTTCCCACTGTTTCAAGTTCTTTGCTAGTCACCCTCATCCTCCCCACCTTGCTTCCAGATACCATCTGTAATGTCGAGAACTGGGCCAGAGACATTCCAGGAACCTCAGGCTCCAGAGTCACACGCAGCTGGACTCAAACTCCCGTTTCCCCACTTCTGGCTGTGTGACCCTGGGCCAATTTACCTGACCCCTCCCTGCCTCGGTGCCATCTCCACTGCACAGACAAGGAGACGAACACCGGGAGGCTACACGACTGCCTTGCTGCAGACTAGGATGAACCCAAAACAGTGTCTGTCTAAGGCCCTGGTCGCAGGGAGCGCTCAGCTCCTGTGAGGCGAGCACGCTGCATTAAGGACGTGGCCATTAAGCAGGGAACCGAGCAAACACAAAGGGAAGGCAAGGCAGCCGTAGTCTACTGAGCGGAGCTCTGAGCAGCTCTGGTTAGACGCTGACAGCGACCCAACCAAAATCGAAACCACTCTGAGAAAACTTGGGGGGGTGCGGGGGGTGCTCAGGTGTGGCGGGGTACAGGACAGAGCTCAGTCTTCGCGTCCCCAAGTCAGAGATCAGCATGCCTAAACCTGGAAAAGGGGCACCGCGAGCGAGGCTGCTGTTTAACAGCGTGAGCGCTCAGTGGGAAACGCACCCGGTGCAGTTAGGTGTGCCGTCCCCTGGGGAGGGGGTGGTGAGGTCGGGACTGCAGGCTGTCTCAGCAAATCTCGCACGACCAGCTGTCAGTCTACACTGTGTTCGCGTGTAACTCTAACAGGAATAAAACCTAAATCACAGAGCACAGCACCGCGCAGGGGGAAAAAGCGCAGGTTTAAGTGACTCCGACTCCTTGGTTTCCATAGCATCGCAGTCCCCGAACGCCTCCTTGCCAAGGCCTGGCTGGGCGGCAGCTCTAATTTGGTCCGACAGTGCAGGTCGCTCACAAAACATTCTTCTCTCTCCGAGCTGATTCAAATGTCACTTATGTCGGTTCAAACAAGGTCTCCAACGAACGAACCTCGGAATCAGGAGCCCCGAGCAGGCCGTCAGGCTGGAGGGCAGGCACCTGGAGCCCCCGGGCACCCAGGGTGTTGAGGAGGAAGCGAGGTCAGGCGCTCGCCTCACCGCAGGTGAGGGCGGCGGGGGCTCCCTGAGCACTGACTGCCCCCTCCCAGCAGCCCTGCCCCTTCTGGAACTTCTACTGCGTCTGCTGGGGGCTCAGCCTTGCTCCCAGGGCTCTGCGCTCCCCTCACATAACTACCGTCATCTTCTGCTTTTCTTTGCCCTCCGGCTGCGCTTCTCAGTGTCCCCAACGCCACCGCCGAGCAGCCCGTTCTGTGACTCAGACAGCCCTGCTACCCCCGCTCTCCCTCTCATCTGTCGCTGCGCTGAGGAAAAGAAGAAATGCACGGTGCTCCCTCCCCCCTCCTTCCTGTGGAAGGGCGATGAGCCAGGGCAGGAGGGGCCGCAGGTGGGGGATGGAGAGGGGATGGCCAGTGTGGTTTGAAACACGGTGGTACGAAGCCAGTGAGTAAATAGGTGGATAGTAGCAAGGAGGGCGACGGCTGCAGGACAGCAGGCCGCCTCAGCCCCACTCTGACCCTGCTAGCGTTCTGCGCTGGAAGCTTCTCAGCTGTGGGGTCAGGCAGCGTCCCTGGCCGCTGCGGGTCATCCGCTGGCCGGAGCACTCCCCCACCTCTGAGCTGTGTGTGCGAAATGTCACCGCAGCAGGCCCGAGACTGCTGTCCCCAAGAAGGCCCGTGTGCAAGGCGGGCCCTGGGCTGCAGTCTGGGAACCCGGATGTCTGGGGGTTCACGCCACACCCCGACTGCTGGGAGCGGCAACCCTGTGCCTACCCTGTGACACGTCCAGCCTCCCTTCCAGGGGTCTGGCCTTTCAGTACGTCCTAGGCAGGAGGTGCCCACGGGACCAGCCTCCAAGAGCATCTCCCTCTAACGTACGTGAGTCTCCACTGGGCACCCCGGGAGACGACGCTTCACCGGAATCCGGCGAGTCCCCCCACCTGGTTCCCTCTGTGTACCCGTCCGCTAGAAGAAACCACGCCCCCGAGGACGACCTGCTGAGTCCTGAGTCCTCACAGCACACAGCTGAGGCTGAGCCGCGGTGTGACACTGTAACCATCAAAATGGTCTCAACATTGCCACACGCTCCCCAGAGGACACAAGGCTCTATCTGCTCTCTAAGCTTTCATGAAAAAAAAAAAAAAAAAAGAAAAGAAAAACTAAATGTCAGAGCCTGCAGGGACGAGACAGTGACACGTAACGCACATGCCCGACAGGACCCTGAATCAGAAAGGAGAAGCCATCCCCGCCCTGAGCGAACCCCAGCGGCTCCGTGGGCTGGATGGGACGGACTGCACCTCGGTGCCAGGGGTCAGATCCGGGGGGACAACGAAGCAACGCAGAACTATTTGAACAATCTGCGAATGGGGTGGAGAGAATACCAGAGTTCTTTTCTTTGCACTAGTCTGGTGACTTTCTTAAAAGTTCCAAATTATCTCAAAATAACTTTACAAATCACACGAATCGCAGTGATTGCTCTGCTGGAGGTGATAGGGCTGGCTGTTCAGCTTGCATCCTCTCCGAGAAGCTACACTCCTTCGTCAGGTTTGCCAGCTTCTTATCAAGTGCTCACGGTTAGAAATCAGAGGTGGCGGTGCTCTCTCTCAGGGCGGGAGGAAGGCACCCGTGACCCCCCTGCACCCCGGGTACAGTGTGGACTGGAACAGGGTGGGGAGGCAGGCATGTCCGTCCTTCTCCAACCACACTCGCCCCGAAGACAGGCTGAGTGGCACTGGTTCCTGGGGAGCAGACCCCGGTCTCTCCAGCCACCTGACTCAGGGCCTACTCCATCACCAACTACTTTGTCCGCTCCGGGCCCCTGCACGTGACACACGCTCTGTCCACAATAGCCTCCCTGCGTCTCTCCCCTCCTACTGGACTACGAATCACCCTTCTATCCTCCAGAACTCATTAGAGACACCTCCTCCACGAAGCCTCCACTGCCCCTCCTGGGTGCCGCCAGGCCCCAGGGCACCCTGCACATCGCCCAGCACAGCACCCCCTGCATCCCGGTAGCCGGCTGCTCTCTCACTCATCTGTGAGCGCACCCCAGCACGCGCCCCAGGCCACTTCCCCTGGTGACTGTTCCGAACCCCACCAGGCATCACTGCCACTGCGATGCTCAGGAAGCGGCTGCTGAGCGAGCGAACGACGACCCTGTGCACAGCCCGCGTCACCGCCGCCTACGAATCGATGGTCTACGGGGCAGGTTTCAAGTTCCAAAGGATGAAGTCCAAGCCCCTGGTAGCTATCAGTGGGAGTCCAGTACGAGCCTACGGAAACGACAGGCTCAACCCCGCCCCACGTACGGCGGACACCAGCTATTTGGAAGCTTAGTTACAGGAGCCGAACGGTAGAAACGTGCTCCAAACCCGCAGCTGGATTCCCAAGACGAAACCGGTCAGCTCTGCAGCGAACGAAGCTGGTAAGAGGAGGAAACCGCAGGGCGGGCTTTCTCCTCCGGCAGAATCAGCGACTCCGGCGGCCTGACTTCAAGCCACTTCAGCCGAACGAACACCTGTTTGACCGTGCACAGCATCAGCAGAGCAAGGTCCCTATCGGCTCGCGGGCTGGACCGAGGGCTACATCCCTGACGCAGCGTCGCAACCAACCAGGATGAGAAAACGAGACGCGGTGACGTGAGACCACAGATAAGACGGATGCAGAGAGTGGGGCCCGTCTACACCCTTCTGAACCGAGCCACGCCTCAGCGAGCGGCCGTGTCCCTCACGCACGAGGAAAAAGGCGGCAGGGAGGGGTCAGACGTGCAGGCAGACCTCCCGTTCAGGACGGAGACACTTCGGCTCTCACCACGGTTCAGCACGAAGTCGCGGCACCTAGGGGAGGCGCCTGCACAACTGCAAGGGCCGCTGCGCAGCAGGCTGCCCTCCCCGCGTGGAGCCGCCTCAGGCCCCCTGGCCGTCGTGCCATGAATCGCCACAAAAGGTTTCAGTTTCTCTTAAATGACAGAACACACTCCTCCATTCTCCTATCCCCGTCCTCCCTTCCAAACAAAGTTCTCACAATGGACTCAGCGCCCACCTCACCTGGCCTCTGCTCTTGGTTTCCTTAGAAGTGGTGGGGGTACCCTGGGGGCGCTGCGCTCCACACACGGCAGATGTGAAAACGGGTGAAAATCCCCAGTTCTGACCTCATTCCAGACCTTCGGTCCCACTTTCCGGCTTGGTTTCCACTCTCTCCTGCCCCCGCCAGGTTTTAGGTCTCTGCACCTCCTACCTCCCTGACTTCAGATCTGTCCACTGCAGTTTCTCGTCATCAGAACCTTTCACTTCTCCCTATTCCCAACCCCGGGAGACGTCGATTGATCCAGGCTTACATCATCACCGGTGTGCATGACTACACTTACCCGGCTAGTGGCACCTCCTCCAGCCCACCCTGTACGCCGCCACCTGCTAGTCTGACTAGAAGCACTGTCACTGTGCGGTGACGACGCAAAACCTTTCACGGCTCCGAAACGCTGACAGTAACAGAACTTTAAGGTGGTGACCATTCAAGGGCCCCTATAACCGGCTGTGAACCTATTTCCCACTTATTTTGCAACATCAGACTTCTTCCAGAGACTCCACTCACAGCGAACACCCTCTTCCCTTCAAGTCATTCCAGGCAACAGGACGCCCAAATGCAATGGCCGGTCCAGATGTTCAGAAGCATCTGCAAACCACGGCCCTCGGCCTGTTTTTGTAAACAATATTTCTGTGGGACACACCCACGGCCACTCCCCCAGCACTGCCTTGCAGCACAAGGGCAGAGGTGCAGCAGTGAGCAAGACCACCCACAGCCCCAAAGGGCTGTGACCCTGCCCCTTACGAAGTCCGCAGACCCAGGGATTCACTGCTTTAACAGGGTCACTCCTATCACTATTCCGAAAACCAAAAGAGGGACTGCGGCGGGTGCGAGGGCGGAGACTCCTATGGAGGCCACTGCCATCACCTCCGGGTCACAGGTTACAGTGGTCTGCACGAAAGGGAGGCAGTGGGGACAGGGAGAGAATGAATAGCAAGGTGGGGCCTAGAGAATCGGTTAGCGGACGGGATGCAGGTCTGAGAAAAGGAAGAACCGTGGTGCCATCTTGTTCCCGGCCTGAGCAATCAGAACACAGTTGCTACTTTTAAGCGAGACGGGGACTTCTACAGGCAGACCGGGGTTCTGAAGGTCAGGTCCACAACTGGAAATCATTCACACCAGTTGTCTCCTGCATGAAAGCCTCCAGTGACTCACTATCTTTTCCAAGTAAAAGCGGAAGCCCTCGCAAAGGTCTCAGTGGTCCCCCAAATTCATATGCTGAAACCTAATCCCCAAAGAGACAGTACTTGAACGTGGGGCCTGTTGGTGGTGACTGGGGCATGAATGGGATCAGTGCCCTGATCAGAGAGAGCCCAGAGCGCTCTCTTGCCCTTCTGTAGGATGCAGCCAGAGAACAGTCAGGGACCAGCCCTCACCAGACACGGAACCTGCTGCTGCCTTGATGTTGGCCTTCCCAGCCATCAGAACTGTGAGAAATAAGTTTCTGTTGCTTATAAACCTCCAAGCTTGTGGGACCGCTATACCAGCCCCGAACAGATGAAGATGCCACCACCCACCCCGGCTACGCGGCCTCTCTGCTCTTCCCGAGCACCCTGGGCGAGCGCCCGTTAGGCCTCCACACTGATCTCCCCAGTGTCCGGGATGCTTTTCTCTCAAGACATCTACAGAGCTCATCCTCTCAGCCCCTCCCCCCTGCTCAAATATAACCACGGTGAGGCCTTCCCAAGACCCTTTACTGAAATTCCACCAGCCACTGGGCCCTTCCTCACCCACTTGTTCCCCCTCCTCCTCTGCTCAGTTTATCTCCACTGTACTTATTACCTCCTCAAGCAATTCGTTGAACCTGTCTCCTCCCCTACCTTCAGGAACGAAGGCTCTGAGCAACAGTATTTGTATGTCCCGTCCCCCTCCGCCCATGGCTGTCACCGCTCTGCCTGAAACACAAGGGATCTATAAACATCTGTTAAGTGAATGAACTGGTCCAAAGAATAATTTATTATGAGATCAAGAGAATTTCGCTCACGTTCCTGAGGTTTGGGGGGAGGGGGGATAAAAGCACAGTGGAAATGCCCGTACAAGGCAGCTCAACTCAGACGATGATTTTGTTTGATCTCCTATTCCAGATCGCCTGCGCGCTGTCTCCCTTTTCTCCCTCCTGTTCCTAACGACCGAAATGTCCGGGACCAGTCAGTTCATAAACAATACACTAATGGGGGCGGGGGGACGAACGGAGCTTCTCCCGATGGCCGATGAGGCCTGCATCCCTTTCCAGTCTCATCTCAGCAGCCACAACGCCCTGTGCTCTGGGCCCGCACACACCAGACCCAGTCGCGCTCCTCAGAGACGCCTCTCCTCGGGGTCACTGACCTTTCCACTCCTTAATCGCTCCACGGGGAGCCGCCTCCCTCCCTCCCAGGCAGCTCCCTCCCATCCCTCCCATCTCCGGACGGCGCGGCCCGCCCCCCCGCCGACAAGACCACCACCCCGACTCCGCCTCTTCTCCCCAGCACGCGGCCCCCTCCCGAGGCTTCTGCGCCGACACACGCCTTGGCCCATCTTTTCTTTCCCATGACTGCGCGCGCCTAATGCCTGGACCGTTCGACGAAACAGGTGACCAGTGAATTACATCCAGAAGGTACGACGGGGCGGGGCTCCACGTAACCACGGACGGCACCGACGGCAGGAAGCTGAGAGACCCGACCCCGGACGGCCCGGGGGTGCAGCTGGAGGGCGCGTTTCCACGCCCTGGCGCCTCGCGGCCAGCCACGCGCAGGTCCTCTTCGGGCCCTGCACAGCCCCGACCCCCAAACCGTTACACACGCCAGCGACGGGCGCCCCTGCCAGCCGGCCCGCCGCCGCGCAAGACCTGGCCTCCGGGCACGCGGTACGTAAGGACGCGGCCGGGGCCACCGAAACGCCGTCCCCGGGGAGAGCGCGCCCCCCACCGGGACGGGGAGCCCCGGGGACGCCGGGGAAGTGGAGGAAGGGGCGCCCCGCCCCCCGCCGCACCCCCGTTAACGCAGCAGAGGAAGCCGCTCCCCAAACAGCTGCAGGAAAAGGGGGTGCGGGTTGGGGGGCGCGCGGGGGGGGCCGGCCCCGCCGCACCCCCAGCCCCCCGGGGCCCGCGCGCTCCGCCCCGCCCGGGACGCGCCCGCGCACCTGCTGCAGGGACGCGCAGCCCTGGCAGCGCGACAGCCCCGCCGCCGCGCCGGGCGCCGCCGAGTGGGTCTCGCCCGGCATCATGGTGCCGCCGCCGGGCCCGCGGGGCCCGCGCGCCTCAGGGGCCCGCCGCCCGGGCCCTGCGCTGCCGCCGCTGCCGCCGCCGCCGGGGCCGCCGCCCGCCGGGCCGCTTCCCGCCGCGAGCGGGCGGGCCCATCCGTGCGCCGCGGTCCCCGTGGAGCGGGCGCGGGCTGCGCGCGACGCCGCGGCCCCGGGCTCCGGCCACAGACGCCGCCCGCCCGGCGCGGCCCCGAGCGCGACGCCGCGCAGCCAGGCCCCCGCCCCGCCCTGCCGCGCCCCGCCCCGCCCCGCGGCGCGGCTCGGGGCGCCCGCGGCTGCGCCCGAGCGGAACGGGCGGGCGGACGCGCCGACGCGGAGCGCCGCGCCGCAGGGGCGACCCGGGGACACCGCGTGCGTCGGGGGACTGTCCTTCCCCCGCGGAGGCCTCGTGCTGGCCGTGGGCGGTCCGCGTGCAGGACTTTTCATGGACACCTAAAGCCGCCGACGCGGGGGCGGCCGGAGTGACGTCATCCTGGCGCGCCGGCCGGGCTGGAAGGACCCGGCCCCGGCCGGGCGAGCGCGCGCCGCGCCGCTCGGGGGCGCCGGCTGCCGACCCGGGGAGCGGGGAGGACTCCAGCTCCCGGCGGCCCCTCCGGCCACTGGCCCCCCCACCGAGGGTCCGCGCCCTCCTCCCGCGGGGCCGCTGCTCCTCCCGGCCGCGCCCCCGGGCCTGGCGCCCAGGCCCGTCCCCCCCGCCCCCCACCCTCCAGCCGCAGGTGCGAGCGCGGCGCCCGGCCCGGGGCTTCGGCCACGCCGCCCCCCGCGCAGGGCCGACGGCCAGGCGCCCCGGACTCCCAGCTGAATCCCGCTTGGGAGGGAAAAAACAGAGAAATCCCACCCGGCCGCGCCCGTCCGGTCCTTTCCGGCCCTGACCCTCCCGCCGCGGGGCCCCAGGGGACACCCTGCGGAGCCCGACCCTCGCCACTCCCCGGCGTCCGGGCGCCAGGTTCGAGTCTTAACGTCCCGTGCGAGCGTGACCGGGTCAAGTGGACGTGCGGGACTCCCCAGCTTTTCCCTAAACCTTTACAGCTGGAGACGCCCCCTCCAGGAAGGCGGCCTGGCTGACTCTCCAAACCGCGCGCCCATCCAGGCCGACGCGCGCTGGGTGACATGCACTGGGGGGACCACTCGGACGTCCGGCTCCTGCCCTTCGGGGTCCTGTCGTGGCGCCCGGTCAGCCCAGTCCGCACCTGCCTGACCCGGGAAGCATCCCGACCGGACCGCGGACCCACGAGCGGGGAGCAGCAGTGGGGCTGGAAGGGAGAGGGGACTGAGCAGGTGCGCCGTGGGGCGCAGATGCACGCAGGGGGTCCGGCCCCGGGGCCCGTGGGAGAAAGGAGTCGCGGCTCGCGTGGGGCCTGGTGACTTTCCGTTTCTGGCTTCTGACCCCAGATGAGTTCGTGTTCACAGCAGCTTCCGTTTTATTGAGGGTTTCCTACCTGAGTGTCCCCCACCCCACGCGCACACACGCACGCACAGGGTACCTGGGCGGGGGAGGTACCAGCACATCCCCCAGCTCTCAGGCCCCTCTGCTCTGTGCACCCTCACCCACGACACACCTGTCTGTGCGCAGCTCCCTGCCTGCGCCCCCCGCCTGTCTGCCCCCCGCTGGACAGCGTCCCCCCAGCCCCACACGGGGTCCGAGGGTGATCCATCTGCCCTTCCAGATCCTAGGGTTGCCCCAAATCACACCTGCCTCCCTTTTCACGTCTTTTTCGCGTGCCATTTTATAACCCCGCACGAGGACTTGGAGTATAGCGGTTTTTATGTCTTAGAGGGGAGTTTTCCTTCTAAATCCTGCACTGGGCTGCGCACAGTCAGTGCCCCACGAAGGTCGGTGAATTAGATTTGCTGCCACGACTCGATGTTAAAAAGCAAAAGCGCTTGTGTTCAGAGTGAAAGTCCGTTGGTGTCTCCTCCTACCTTTCTCAGAATCAGTTCTCAAGACATTTAAAGAAAGAAGCAAAAGTCTTGTTTGCATAGCACGGGGAGAGTACATTCTCAAAGGGCCACGCAGTACATATTTTTGGCTTTGAGGGGCCGTACGGGTCTCTGACGCAGATTCGTTTCTATCGTTTTTTTACAGATCACTTTAAAACGCGAAAACCTGTCTTACCTCACAGGCTTACAAAATCAAGTGCAAGTGTGGGCAACGATGGACACTGGCGTAGATCACTAGTTGAGGAGTACTGAAAGTTAATACTGTTCCTCTCCGTCCCATGATGAACCACGTCTGCTTTGTCGTTGTCATGAAAACAAACAAGGAACTGTCTACACTCCAGAAGGTGGTGAGCAGTGGCTTCGGAACCCCACACCTGGCCTCACATTCTCAAGCTGGTGACTTCCTGGAGCTGGTATTTCCTTCCAGAGGATTAGCAATGATGTCGGTGAAAAGTGACAGGGACAGGGCTGGGTCCTTAGGGTCTCCCATCAGAGAGTGGTGGTGAACAATTTTTTGATGGCTTTTTTTTTTTAAACAGAAGAACTTTGTGTTTTTCTGTCGCAGTGTCCTGAGACCTGGAGGGGTGTTTAGACTTTGGCCCCTGATTTGGGGGCTTCCCTGTGCTTCTAGGGTCCAGTCTGCTGCTTAGGGGATCTGACTGCGCAAGTCTCAGTTCTCGCCCCATGCTCACATCTCAGCTCCCACGAGCTTGATAACTTCTGGAAACCAGTTCTTTGGACTATCACACAATTGAGAGGTGACCGGTGGTTTAATTTCTTAACAGGCTTCCCTCGGAAGGCTCGCGGATTTGCTGTAGAATGCAAGGAGGTTTTTAAATCAAAATTCCAAAAGGAAAGCTGTTCCTGCCTCGCTTGTTCTGATGTTTCGCTTTCACGCGGTGCAGTTACCGGGAGAAGACGAGCCGCATCTTCTCGTAGAATCAGATGTTTTAGGGGGAGTCTGCAGTTCAGGGGTATCACCTCTTCCGCCGTGTGGATTTCCAGGCCCGGGGGGTAACGCTGCCCTAGGCCCACAAGATGTCCATCTTTCCCCGCCTGTGAAGTGGACACAGCCGGAGTTCCCGCCCGTGGCTCTGACGTAGCGACCCCTCACAGGGGAGGGAAGGCCGTTCTCTCGGGCATACTAGGGTGGGAGGACGGTCGTGGGAACCCTCTGCCCAGTCACGGCCCCCTGGGCTCAGCGCTAAGCCACTTTGCAGCAGCGTTTCTCGCTCCCCTGGGTGATGGTGGCGTTTTTGCTTTGTCCCCAGGGGTCAGCCATAGGCCCTGAGCCTTTGCTTAAAGCCACAGCTCTCCCCCTCACAGCGATGCGAAATCTGGGTGGGGCAGCCATCACTCAGAAATCAGAACAATCCACTTTGTTTTATGACAAGCGTAGTTTGGAATGAAATACGAAACTCTCACAATCGTAAAAGCACAATTTTAAAGGACTTTCGTGGTCGCGGGGCCTTCATCTGGGGCACAGGTTCACTCTGCCTTGTAAGGTATGTCGTGAACGTTCAGCGTCTGGAACAGCTTGTCGCCTGAGAGCTTCCTGTGGTCTCGGGATTTGACAGGTGGGGCTCAGAGAGGGTGGCAGGGGAGAGGATTTGGGGGTGAGGGGGTTGGTCACACCCCAGAGAAGGGGCTGGGAGAGGGAGAGGGGCGACCCTTTGCCTTAGGCCAGTGGGGGTCCTGGAGGAGCCTCTCAGAGCTTGCTGGGCCCTGGGGTGAAGTGAGGGCCCCGTGGGAAGGCCACGGGCTATGGGAGGTGACTCGGGCCGTGGGAAGGGGGGGCCACTGGGAGCGAGCCCTGGACAGAGGTCGGGTTTCCTGTGCAGTGGACACATGGGCCTCTCCTCGGGAGCTGTCCAGGGACCCACAAGACGGCCAGGAAGGAGGACAGACACCGAGCAGGTGTTTGAGACGCCGCGGCCCAGGCAGAGTGACAGCGGGCGGCCTGGAGGAAACTGCTCCCACCATGAAGACAGCTGCGGCTGGCCGCCGGCTACCAGAGGACCGCTCTGGCCACCTGCCGTGTCCCGCGCCAGCGGCAGACCTGTCAGCTGTGCCACAGATTGTTTCAGCTCTTCCTGGGCACCCAGGAGTTTCCCAGCGTCCCTTGCAACTGGCATGGGCCTGAGTCCCGCTGCTTGACCGTCCGCACCGTCGAGGCCTGTCAGTGCTCAGACTGCTACATCTGCCCGCGTCTCCCTCCTCCACGGTCGCTGCCATTCGGGACCACCTGCCCCCACCCCGGTCGCCACAAGGAGCATCACTGCAGGAGGCTCCTGCCCCACCGCCGGCCAGTGGCCACCCAGCGCGGAGTGGCATCTGGCTGCGCACAGGGTTGCGCAGAGGAGAAGGCGAGACTGACAGCTCCGTGATCACAGAGATGCCCTTCCTGACTCCATTCTGGTCCGCGCCTCGTGCCCGGGCCCCCCTCCCACCCCGCGTCCCGACACTATGTGCCTGTCTTGGTTGAATCCGAGGGCAAAGAGAGTCAAATTACTATTAGAAAGCGAGAAACTGGGCAGGGGTGGGACACGGTAGGTCAAAACCCGCTGAAACCGTCACCTGAAGTCACCGGGGAACAGGCTTGGGGGGCCTTCGGTTAATGCATTTCTTAGAGAGAAACCACCTTTGGCCTGACGTCCCTCTCCCCTCAGACTCTGGGGGCCCAGCCTGGCTTAGCACCAGTTCTGCCTCACGAAGGGCCGATGACCCTTATCAATAGCCAGAGGGTCTGAGTGCCAGGGCCACTGTCAGGGTTGGAGGGAGAGGGTCTTTTACCCAAAGACAGAAAAGAAAATGGTTTACTAACCTGAACTCTGCCAGAGACGTCCCGCTTGCTTTCCTGCTGAAAGACTGAGGATTGGGCAAGGGGTGCCCATCTCAGCGAGGTGCCGACACTTCCCTACCAGGGAGGCTCAGGCCGAACGTCCCCGCGCTGTGAGGCCACCAGCCACGGACCCCTCGGGCTGGCACCCAGGCCGGGCAGGGCCCGGGGACCGGCAGGGGGACGCAGGTGGGGCGGAGTCGTGGGTGCTGGTGGCCACGTTGGTGGACGAAGAGGAAGTGGGGCCCTCGGAGGTGGGAGCCCCCGTCTCTGAGTCTGAGCCCCAACACGACTAGCACCAGCCTCGGGAAGGGGCGCGTAGGGGACGCTGCCTGGCCGTCACCTCAGTTTCCTGCCGTCAGGCCGGCATTTGAAAGCCTCGGCTGGAAGAAACAAAGGCGTCACCTCCATTGCTTTTTGGGATGTGGCTGACGGGCGGCGTCCTGTTGGTTTCGGGTCGCCGCAGTGAGCCCAGGCAGTGTTCGGCGCCGCGGTCACGAGGTTTGGACGTTGTGACTGGAACTTCTAAGGTCGCTGTCCTCAAAAGGTGGCGTGTGTGCATTTGAGATTTGAGGCGTGTACGCGCGGCGCAACTTTTTAAAACCCCGAGGTGGGTGACGCTGACACCCCTGCTTCCTCACCCCTACGCGCCCTGGAGAATACCTGAAATTCTAAAAGGACTCTCTGCCCGCAAAGTCGAATTCCCGGGGCTCCAGGGGCTGGCTCTCGTGCCCCCGGATGCCCACGTGCGTGCGCGTGTCAGGCGCCCCGTGGCGTGGGAATGGGTGGGGCCAGACAACGGCAGGTGCCCCGCGTAGACGGCACAAGGGTGAGTCCGCCCTTGACGAAGCATGCGGCGTTTCCAGTGACCCTACTGCGTGGCCTTGAAAGACTAAAGGTTCCTTTGAAAGCACCGAACCCTTTTCTCCAGACACAAGCACACCAGCAGGTGGAGCAGATGGACGGGCCCCGGGCCCCCCGAAGGATCCCGACCCCAGCTCCCAGGCCTCACCGACAGGTTCTGGGAGGAGGACCACCTGCCCGGGGCCACCGGGAGCGTCTGTCCCCCCAACCCCCACCCGCTGGGGTCACTATCTGAGCGGAGGAGGAGCCTCCACACCCACAAGAGAGCAATCAATCGCAAAATACTCTCTAAAAGGCTGGGAGGAAACACGCGAAGAGTGGAATCCTGACGATTTCCAGCTGGTAGGGCCGCGAAGGCTTTCTCTTTCCAGCACGTTCCAAGTTCACACGCAGGGAGGGTGGGATCATTTCCGAATTAGGGGAGAGGTGGAGGGAAGCCGCACTGTTTGGCACGTCTCCTGCGCGTGGGCGAGGGGCAGGGGGAGAGGCTCGGCCACTCGAGGCCGTCTCTGCCCGGAGAGGCCTCCCGGTGGGGCCCGGGCTTTGAGCGAGGGTCGAGCTTGGCTCCAGGCGAATGGGAATCCTGTACTGAAGGTTCTCCAGGGAGTCGTTTTCCTAAACCAGGGGAAGTTTCTTCCAGGAAAAAAGGCAGAAGGCCTCACGGAGCCTTTCGCTCTTCTGTCCAGGGAACTGTGAACTCTGCATCCCCCCACCCGCTCATTCGCAGGCGCATCGCAGCAACACTGGGTGCTCTGGTGACAGGTTCTCCTTCAGGGGACTTTGCCCTTAAATGGGTTGTGGTAGCAGCTGTGTGTGTGTGTGAGTGTGTGTGTGAGCGTGTGTGTGAGTGAGTGTGAGCGAGTGTGTGAGCGAGTGTGTGTGTGTGAGTGTGAGAGAGTGAGAGTGTGTGAGAGAGTGTGAGTGTGTGTGTGTGAGTGTGTGTGAGCGAGTGTGTGTGTGTGAGCGAGTGTGTGAGTGTGAGTGTGAGTGTGTGTGAGAGAGTGTGAGTGAATGTGAGTGTGTGTGTGAGTGTGTGTGTGTGTGTGTGTGAGTGTGTGTGTGTGTGTGTGTGAGTGTGTGTGTGTGTGTTTGAAATTAACCCTTGGGCCCAGCCACACACACTGCGGGGAGCCGGGGGTGTTAATAAGCCACTCCGGCCCCGGGCACCGCTGTGACCAAATCGGTGACGCTGTGGGGCTTTAAGACGTTGCCTGGGGAGGGACGAGGCTCGGGTTTTTCCAGGGAGGGGTGTGTGGGTGGGATGGCATTTTAGTTTTTATCTTTTTTTTAATTTCCTGATGTGTGGGCAACAGCGTGAGCCGGGAAGGCCTGGGGCGTGGGTAGCTCACGTGCCGGCCCCCCCAGCAGGAAGGATTGCAGACCGGAGAGGAGGGAGGATTCAGGGTGTCGCTGTGTGGAGCTGAGCGGGGAGAGAGGGAAGGGCACGGCGGCTCCGTGACGAAGGTCTAGCCCATCCGACATGTCACGTTCGGGCGGCTGGAAGGTGCGTCTCGTCCGCAGCCAGGGCAGGCCGTGGCTGGGCCACCCTTGCTCTGCAGGGATGACCAGAACGGAGCTGTCACCGGATTTGCGAGGCTGCCACCGGGAAGGAGGGGCCTTGAGGGGCGAGGTGTGGACGCAGGGCGGTCCCAGGAGGACCCGGGAAAGACCCATCGGTCCTTGTGAGAGGTTTGGAATTCATAGCGTGACACGCGGCATGAAACTGGGCCCCCTCCGCCTGCTCTGACCTGAATGTCACCCCCCGGGAACACTGAGAATGTGCCGGTCCTCAGGGCCCTGCAGCGGGGGACCCGGCAGCAGGCGGTGCTGCTGGGGAAGAGGAGCAGGAGGAAGGTCAGGTTCAGAGGGAGGAGGGGAGGGTCCTAGGAAGACGGGCTCCGTCACAGGCTCTCAGCCTCTACCTCCCGGTCCAAGAACCACACGCGGCTAGGTCACACGCGCCCAACGCAGCCCCTGAGACCCCGGGGGTGCGTGAAGGAAGGGGCAGTGGAGGAGACAGAGGAGTCCCCCCCAAATATGCAGCGAGGCCTTTCTGTCCGTTTTGCCTCACCTATGGGTCTTCTCTACCACGGCAGGCTTCGCCCTCTCAGGATTACTTAGGAAATGGGTAAGTGGACGGACTCCTTTCGTTCCTTTCATCCTTTCCCTCTTCGTTCTCACCCTCCATGAGGGGCGTAGGTCGTCCCTGGCGTCATCGAAGTGGAAGGAGACCGGACCCTCGGAAGGAAGCCGAGGCATCGGTCTCGGTGGCCTTCGGTCAGGCATGAGTTTCTCAGCCATGACACCGAAAGCACGAATGCCAATAAATAAATTAATTAATTAATAAATTAATAAATAATTAATAAAATAAATACACACATACACACTCACAGACACATCCGTCTTCATCAGAATTAACCTTCGCTCTTCCAAGGACACCATCCACACAAAGACAAGCGGCCCCGATTAAAGTGTGAGTTGCCAGTTTGGGAACCGTCACGGGATGTCAAGTGCAGCCCAGGGAACACGGGCGGCCAGACTGTAATGAGTGCGTGTGACTCGGTGCCAGGCGGGCGCTGACTGTACCGGGGGGAGCCCTCCGTAAGTCGTAGAAACGCCTGGTCACTGCGCTGTGCTCGCGGAGCTAACGTAACACTGTGCGTCCGCTGGGATGGGAAAGTAAATGGAAAAGGGGGCGTAGGCGACACGTAGACACTGAGCCGAATAAAATGCGCGACGCTCACGATCCGCAGTCAGCAGGACAGGCGCCCCGACACCACGCCGGGCCCCCGCTGCCCAGGCGCCGGCTGGCTGGAGTGGGCAGGATGGGGAGCTGCGAGGGCCGGGAGGACGCGCAGAGGGTGGGAGCCTCGGAGACGCTTGGGAACCGTCCCCGGGTGTTGAGCGGGAGTCGCCGCTCTGAAGGACAGGCCCGAGAGCAGGAGAGACACGTGCCATGTCGCTCATCCCAGCGTCGGTCGCTTGGCAAATGGGGGGGCCAAAGGCGCTGCTTCCGTCGTCCGCGCGGCACGCTCTAGAGGCGAATGTCGTCACTCCTGGGGCAGGCCGAACCGAAAGGAGGAGGAGCGCGAGGAGGCGCCGCGCGCCAGCGCCGTTTGTCCACGAGGCCGTGGGAGTCGTGAGAGGCCCACGCCCTGGGGCGCCGCGTGTTTCGGCGCCGCACACCCCCCCCGTCGGATGTGTATGTGGGGAGGGTAACGGGCTCCCCCCGTCGGATGTGTATGTGGGGAGGGTAACGGGCTCCCCCCGTCGGATGTGTATGTGGGGAGGGTTACGGGCTCCCTCCCCCCCGTCGGATATGTATGTGGGGAGGGTAACAGGCGCTTCGGCTTCCCCACCGCATGCTCAATGCCGGCCGCGCCCGGCCTCATGCTGCGAGGTTTATGTCCGCGAGGAAGGACGGGGCAGCCAGGACGGGGTGGGCCACGCACGGAACCCGCCTCTTCCAAGGACAGCAGGACGGCGGGGCCCGGAGGGCGTCCGAGGGGCCGGCTGGAGGAAGGCCATCTCCGCGCTTGCTCAGCCTCAGCCGCGGTGACCTCGTGGCCTCGGGGATCTCAGGGCCACGCGGACTCACCGCGCGTGCTATCTATCCCACATCCCGAAGCCTGGATGCCTCGCCTGACTTCGAGCGGCGGGAAGGGTGAGAGGGGGTTGGCTGAGACGAGGGGGGACTGGAGGGGATCCCGGGGATGAGACGCTTCTGAAAACCACAGACTCCCGGGCTCCGGGGCGAGGGACACACCGCTGCGCCCCCCGAGGGCCGCGGTCTGAGAACATCCCCGAGGAACGTCCCCTGCGGTCCAAACCAGAGCCCGACCTCTGGGTCAGAGCAAACGGCAGCGAGAGCTGGGCTTACTTTACGTGGACGGTCAGTCCGTGTGGAGAGAAAATGCTCGCTCCGTGTCTCCTCGACCACGGCTCGTCAGCCACCTCCGGCCCAGGTGTGCGTCACCCACCTGTACACCTGCCGTTTCGCTGACGAGGAAAAGCGGTTCGAACACGCACATTTCCTCTCCCCGGGGTGATCGTTAATCCGTCCCCCCCAAACTCACTCGTCAGACAGTCACGATCTGTTCTAAAGACGACCCTTGTTCGCCCACGTGCACTCTTTTGTCCGTTTATGATGTAGGTGGACGCTCTGATGACGTTTCTCGGCCTTTCTTTCTTGGCCAAAAAACAAAACAAAACCAAAAACAAACAAAAAAGCCAGGGGCTCTGTCCTCACTGAACCCACGCTCCCTGTTAGAAGGGTTTGTTTCTGAGGATGGTCAGCTCGGAGGAGATTCCGGGGGGAGCGCGCCTGCCCTCCCGGCCCCCGAGAAAGCGGCGACTGTCAGCTGTGCCAGGGGAGCGGGCGGAGAGGGCTCCCTGCCCTCCCCGGGCTCCGGGCCGTCCACCTGGCGGGCGGCAGGGCCTGGGCGCGCGGCCGTGCCTGAGTCTCGGTCCAGACGTCAGCTTAAAGCTCCCGAGACCTGGAATCCCACCAGACTCTGTGGGGTCCAGTCCCCCGCGGGGGTGACAGCTGCCTGCGCCAGCCATCACAGCCCCCGGGGGCAGAGGGCGTCTCTGTCACAGAGTCATGGGCTGGAGGCCGACGCCGTGGGAGCCGGGAGGCTCTGCGGGGGCCCCAGACCGAGGACCCGGGCCGCTGCCAGGGCGAGTCTGCAGGCTCCGGGCCCGGGGACAGTTCCCGTGGGAGCCCCGGACAGCCGGGCCTGGAGTCCGCCCACCTGGCCTGTCGCGGGGAGAAGTGCAGTGGGCTCTGCCCTGTCACCTCCGCGAGTGCAGGTGTCGGGACGTCGGCGGCGTGGCCAGAACCACCCCAAAGCCCCCGAGCCTTCTCGTCTGGCGTCTGGGGCAGATCCGGAGCCCCCTCCACTCGGTAGGTCCATCCTCGGGGCTGAGTCATGGCTCTGGGAAAAGATTACTTTAGAATAGCGAGGAAAATGGAAAAGCAGCGCTGAGGATCGCCGAGGAACCCGAACGGCCTGGTTCCTTTATAGATAATAAATCCGGGGGCCAGAGCGGTGAAGGGACTTGTCAGGGGTGGCGGGGAGGGGGGTACTGTTTGGTTTTATGTGCGAATCTGGCCACGATGTCCATTCGTCGGGTGAAACGCCGGATCCCGTGCTGCCGTGAAGGTGTATTTAGACGTGGTTAGCGTTTCACAGCGGAATCGGTCGAGTTCGAGGAAAGCGGATCGCTCCCCGGGACGTGGGTGGGCCTCGCCCAATCCGTCGAAGGCCTCAGGCGCGAAGACCAAGATTCCCTGGAGCCGAGGGACTCGGGCTCAGGGCTGCGGCGCCAGCCCTCGCCGCGGGTCCAGACCGCCGCCCGCCTTCGCGTTGGGACTTGCCAGCCCCACCCCCGCGGGAGCCAACTGCTTAGGGTAAAGGCCTCCTCCCTGATTCCAGCTTCGGGGTTGTTTCCCTAGAGAATCCTGAGTAACAAAGCAGGGACCCCCGGGTCGGGGGGGGCCTTTTCAGTCCTCGTGGCGCCCCCCAGGGAGGCCGCACCTGCCGCGCTAACACTGCAGTGGGAGCCACGAAACACGTGGCCGCCAGGCCGGGGGGCCCCCAGGCCGCTGCCCACCCCCGCGCCGGCCGCCACCAACCCTAGTCTCCAGCCGTCTTCCCTGCGGCCTTCACGTTCAGGACGATTTCTCCTGAGACCAGTTCTGGAACTTCCTAGAATGTTCTAGAGCCTCATCTCTCTGAGACCGCTGCTGCCCGGTCTCTGGGCGGCCGTCCCATCAGACGCGAACCCCGTGGGAATCATGAGCCGCTCAGAAGCACCCGGACAATATAAAATTTATTCCAGAAATCCAGCAAATAGACATCTCGGGCGCCGGACCCCAGGGAGCTGCACCGCGGGGAACAGGCTGAGCAGCACCGGTGCTGATGGAGGGCACGCGGGGCCCGCCCTCTGGACGGGTCTGACCCACCACCCGGCACTGAAGGAAAACAAGTAGAAAACCCCCAGAACACGTAAAGATGACACTGGGGTTCCTGGGCGAGGAGGATATTCGGAAATGGAACAAACAGCTCAGCCCGCCAGCGCGTGCTCGTGGCCCTCAGAGCCTTTCGGATTTGACGAGGATCATGGACGTGAAGGACACACATGTGACGCGAACGTCTCCGCTGGGCCTGGGTGCGGCAAGGACGTTTCCGGAACGAAACACGCACATCCCCGGACCGAGGGGTCTCACGCGGCTCGGGGCCGGCTTTCGCCTCGCACCGACCCAGGCCCGCCCGCATGTCACGGCCACGGCCTCCTCGCGCCACAGCTTGCGGCATCGCGTCCGTGCGAGTGACAGGTTTCGACACGGAACCATCGAGACGGCCTGGAAGCAACGGAACGTGACCCGATCGCCCCAGCGGGAGCAAAGCGGGTGGCGGCGTGAGCGTCCTCAGGCCGAAAACGACCCTAAAGGAGTCACCGCCTCATCCTCGCGCCTGAGCGAGGACTGCGCTGCGGGACTGCGCGCGGGGAACGGCTTTCACCGCGGTCTGGCGACCCCGACACAGCTGGAAAGAGAACCGAGGCCTTCGGACCCCGGCGAATAGGGGCGCGGGGCAGATAAACGCTTCGTCGAGGACCCAGATTTGCGCGCAGCGCACTGGGTCCCCCCTCCCCTTTGCCTACAAGGACATCCTTCCCGTATCTGACTTCCTTCTGCTCATGGCGACAAGCGCTGAGGCCGATCGATGTTCGCTCGGCCACCGCGTCTTCCCGGGCCGTCTCCTAAGCCCCCTCCAAGGGCAGCTCAGGGTCCAGACCGCCCGAGGCCTCCGGGCTGAGCCGCCCCTGCCTGCCGTCCCCCCCGGGCTAGTGTCCGCCACCACGGCCTCATCCTGCCACCTCCTTCACGCCCGGTCCCAGGGCCTGTCCTACGGGGACACGAGCACGAGCTCCCAACTCCCCGCCCAGCAGCGGGAGGCCCGGAGGAGCCTCTCCCTCCCGACTCGCCTCCCTCGGCACCCCGCAGCCCGGGCCTGCCGCGTTCCCTGAAGACCCCATCGGTTCCGACCAGCCCATGCTTTCTCACGCCCCCCAACCCCGTCCGTCTCCCCAGCACCCCTCTCCCCAGCCGCCCTTTCCGATCTAGCTCGGAAGCTGCCTCCTCCAGGGAGCCCCGCGAAGACCCCCGATCCGCATCCCAGAGAGACGCGGCCCTGCCCCGCTCCGCCTGGCTTCTCCCCACCCCGGGCCGTGACCTCCGGCCCCTCACAGGACGCCTGGCCCAGATGTTCGCCGAACGAACGCACGATCGTCATTACCTCGCACGTCCCGTCCACACAAACGTCACGGCTCTGTGTCGAGCACGGGGTCCCATCTCGGACTTTATTGGACAAAGAAAAGGAGAAACCGAATCCTTCTGCGACACAGTAGAGTTTGCACAAGTCCTGACCTTAAAAACACACAAAACACACACGCAGACGAGAGAGACGCTTACGCTCCGATCCGTGATTTTGCTCTGAACTTTAGACTTTTTCTCTTTTGCCCTTAAAATAGCTCCCCCCCACAATGCCTTGCAAAGACATGTTGTCTGGTCGCTTCGATAGTTTGTGTTTTTCCCTTTGATTGATCATCATTTTTTAAAGCTTCACTGTTAATTTTTACTCCGCCTTTTACTGGTCTTCGGTCTCCAGGCAGTTACTGGCACACAGTAGGCCTTCGATTAGCACCTGCTGGCCTACTGCGATGCTGCTGGTCACGGTCCGACCGGCATAACTCACGGCTTTTTTGGTGGAAATGCAAAACGTCTCTCCCACTTTATAGCGACACGCGAGATGCTTACAAGCAAAATGTAACGTGGGAATTAATTAAAATTCTTAATTTCTTAACAGCTTCCTGCGGCTGCAGAAATGCATCGTATTTTTAAACTGATAGAGCAGATGCCCAGAGAACGGTGTTTTCTACGAACGGATTGTCAAACGGGGAACCAGGAATCGTTCTCGGCCTGCGATGGGCGGTTTACTTCTGCCCTTGATGACGCACTCCGAGGGCTGGTGCTTTACGCGGTGAGCAGACGCTTTTGTGCACGTCTTTTCCCCTTTTTTAAATTCCCTTGGTGAGAAGGGGTCGTTGGTGGCGACAAGTCCGTCTGCCTTAGGAGTTTCGGGAGCCCACGACCCCTCCACAGACCTTTTCTTTCTTTTGCAAGAGACACGGCTGAGCGATTGCGGGACGGATCGTTTTATCCGCGGAGACGAGCAAAGCAGGCGCAGCGCGTGTCGTGCCCCCGGCCCAGAGCCCGTTTAGTCCTCTCTCCTGCCCCCTCGATTCCCACGCGCTTAATTGTCGCTGAGATGAAACACTTTGCAGGACACCGACTGCGATTTTCCTCCAGAACCTGCCAACTTCGCAAGCCTCCGGCTGCGACAGTTCCATCCTGTTGGGGTGGGGAGTCGGCGGCTTAGGAGAAGGCCCCGCCGGTGCCTCCCTCTCTCGAGCGCTGCCTGAGGCCAGTCCCAGCTCCGAGGACAAGGCGAGGTGTTGATTCTGGAGTCACGCCCCTCGCGCCCCAAGCTCAGACTGGATCGTCACCGCATTCGCGGGTCTCTCCAGCCGGAGAGAGCGAGCTCGCGTGCGGCACGAACCCACGTCTGGGTTTTCAGGGAAACAGACCGGGACTTCCGAACCGCGGCTCCTTGGAAAGCTCCTCATTTTCCAGAAGAGCCCGAAGTTTTCCTCTCCTTCTCTGGCAACGAAGCGGGCTCGGTGGGCGACGCGCTGACGGGAACGTCGCTGCCGTCAGGGGCTGTGGTTCGCAATTTAAACACTAGACAGTGACCCTTCTCGGTAAAGCCCGGCCTCTGCGTTTTTGTCACTTCCCTGATGTTTTCGCGGTGTCACGCGCTTGCTGTCTCGTGGGCTTGCTCTTTTCTGACCGCTCAGCTGGTCAAGTCCAGATAAGACTCCGGCGGCCCTGGGGCAGCGGAATCAGCCCCCCTGCCCACCCCCACCCCCGCCCCAGAAGGCTGTGACCCTGACCTCACAGGGCGGCACCGGTCTGTCTGTGCACAGGTCCCCTCCCACGGCAGGTGCCGAGGCCGCCCCGGGGCGGGCTCGGGGACTTACCTCCCACCTGGGAGTAGGGCCTCCACCTGTAGAGCCGCCCTCGGAAGCGCTTGCGGTTGAACTCGGCGCACTGCGCGGCGCGGAAGTCCCCGCTGCCCTGGGGACACGCCTGCGGGCTGCACAGCCGCAGCGAGCGCGCCGGGCCCTCGCAGAACCTGCCTCCGCGCGACGGTCTGCGGGCGACGCGGGGCCGCAGTTAGGACCCTCCCCTGCCCACGGCTGCCCGCCCCGTCCTTGCCGCTAGGCTCCCCGGAGAGACGGAGCGGGTGATGCCGACTCATTGGCGGGAACTAAACAACAGGTGCCTCTCTGAGCGGCCACCGGCATTGTCCGACGCGTTGGCATCGTGGGCCGTGTCCCCCTTCTCTAGCATCCCTCTGCAGGGGACGGGGTGAGCGCCTCTGCGCCCCAAACTCCGTACGGGAGGGGACACCCAGGGACGGCGCTGGCTCTCCCAGAACTGCGGTCCACAGAAAGGAACCGAGAAGGAAGTTCGACCGTTTCCCTTCTTTCTTCTACCGGTTTCCCGCGACAGGCCGGTACCAGACCGGGTCAGGAGACCCAGTCAGCTCCGACGGGTCGGCGCTGCAGCAGAGCCCCTTGTCCCTCCCCCTGAGATTCACGTGACGCACCAGCGCGAGAGCATCCTCCCGACTCGGGGAGCCTCCCGGGCCTCACGCATCAAAGACAGGACCGCAGGGACGGTCATGTGACCTTTGACACCCGTGGGACTTGCGTGTTAAACGAAGCTGGGCACAGGATTGTAGGCAAACCGGGTTCAAATCCGGCTCTGAAACGTCACTGTTTGGGTCTGTGAGGTTTTGCCCTGGGCAGGCAGTCGGAAGCGTCTTTGGCAAATCGCATCAAAGAGATGCTCGCTGCTTGGGAAGCGCTAGAGGAGGCGGCTTTCCTGGTCAGGGTTTCTCAGATCAACACAGGAAGCCCAGGGCGAGCGTGACGCACGGAGTCAAGGTCAGGGGCGTGGAGGCTTGTGGCAGGGGAGGGCTCCCTCGTATGGAAAGGGGGGGTCGCGCTTACTTGGGGTTGGCGCAGAGGTGGTCCCTGTGGGACACCCCTCCCCCGCAGGTCCTGGAGCAGGGCGACCAGGGGGCCCAGTCCGACCAGCGGCCGTGGGTGGGCTCGGGGCCTTCGTCGCCGTGTTTCACACACTGCCCTCCGCGGCACCACTGGAAACGAGAAACAAAGTAAAGTAAGTCGCCACGACGCACGGATGGACAGGCGCGGGGTCACCCCTGCCGCGCTCTGCCCGGGTGCGGTCAGCGATGCTGCCTTTTCCACCTCCGAGGTTCTTACACAAAGGCCCAGCCATCTGTCGAGGGGAGGCGAGCGAGCCGCTTGCCCCTTGCCGCGGGCCCGCAGGGCGCCGCAGGGCTGGCCATGGCTGGGGGTGAGGGCTGGGCCGAGAGGACAGACGTGCTGCTTCTGTGGGAGGAAACAAAACTATTTCCACTATTAACAGAGCCATTAGGCTAAAATGTCTATTTGCCCGTTATTGGCACACAGAAGTGGCGATTCCCAGTGGTTCGATTTCGTATCATTTAAGGAAAAAAAAATTGCATTTAAGGACACAAGCGATTCTGAGCTAAAGCCTCGTCCATTCGATTCTTCGATTCCTTTTCAGAAGCAAAAGTACGTCTGTCATCACGGCCCAGGTGACAGGAGTCCCGCGGGCCCCGTCCCCTCCCAGCTCAGTGACGAGGCCCCGGGGGGCGAAAGGAGAGGACTGGGGAGGACGAGGCGGCCCCACCGGCTGTCGGGGGGAAGTCACGTGTTGGTCGTGGCTGCTGCTGCTCCGTTTAAAACACACCGTTGGGGCGGCCCTTCCTCGTGCAGCAAACGTGAAAGCGAGAAGGGACGAGCGGAATCACCCGGAAAGCGCTTCCAGGCTTTGGAGCTGCTTGGGATAACCCCTCGGTTACGGTCATCATGAAGCCAACGACCTGACCTGATGCGTATTTGGGTGAATTGTTGCACGTCGCTTGTGGTGCTGGAAGTGACTTGAATTGAATTCGGTTTCGTTTCCTTTTGCTGCCACGCAGCGCATTTCCACGTTGTTCTTCACGCACGCGCTGCGGGTCGTGTGTGGACACAGCGCCCGCTCCCCCTCTGCAGCTGCGGGGCACCCCGGAGGTGCTCTCTCCAGCCGGGGTCCTCCTGGCGACGCCCGCACCTCCTCCGGTCCTCTGCCGTGACCGTCCCCACTGTGGATCGCGGTCGTGCAAAGGCACCCCTTGCTGCGGTCGCCACGGTCTCCTCAGCACCCTGAAGTGACCGTTCCGCTTCCATCAATCGTTAAGGAAAGATTTGTGAGACGCTGAGCAGAGAGCACTGTTTCCTCCCAAGGTGCACGCGGACATACAGGCCCCACAGGTGCAATCTCATCACGCAGGTCGCGGGCCCGGGGCCCACCAGCGAGCAGCAGGTCGGGGAGGCCCCGCGTGACACTCACAGGTAAAATGGCCACCGAGACGCCAGGTGAGCTCCCGAGGGCCGTCTCATGCTCGTCGCAAATGTACGTTTCATCGGCAGCGAAGGGCGCTTTCCTTCAGAAAGCACGAAGTCACGATGCGATCCGTGTTCTTGTCGGGATCACAGTCGCAGCCTCCGCGTGTCACCCCACACCCAGCACACAGAGAAGAGTGACGAAGCGTGGAAGCGACACCGTGGAGCCGAGACTGAGCCCCGCGCGTCGGTCCTGCCACGCGTGCGCCCCGGGGCACGACAGCCGAGGCCTGGAGCCCGCGTGGGGACGTCGGGGGGCAGCGGCCACAAGCTCGCGCTGTCCCGGAGACGCAGCAGGACGCACGGCCGAGCACGCAGCCCAGGCAGTCTGACTGGGAAGCGGGAGGCGGCTTATTCTACGCTCGGGAGCCGCGGGGATTCAAAACGAGGACCCAGCTGCTCTGGGTGCACTAGGCCTCGGCTGCCCTGGACGTCTGTCACGTGAACACGGGGGACCCCGGCGTCCCTGTGCTGGCAGAGTCCTTGAGTGCACAGCGGGGCCACCGAGGGCTTCCCCGGGGTGTCGTGAGGATGCCATGCAGGCAGCAGGCTGAGCATGGGCTCGGCACACCGAACCCTCTGGACCTCGGTCGTGTTTACCCCGCGCCCCACGTGCACGCCCGGGGCCTCGACGGCAGCGGCGGGCTGGAGGACAGGGGCTCCCAGCGGGAGGGGGGCGCACGAAGCCGTCTGGCTGTCACCTGTCCGCTCGGCGGACCTCCCATGACGCACGCACACTTCTAAGTCGCTGTCCCTCGCAGACGCGCGCGACCCACAGAGCACGAAGACGCACAACACACACCAGGGGAGATGCACCCGCGCCTCGCACGCCCGCCCCGCCGTGGCCCGTGGGCAGCGTGGGTGCGGACCCACGCTCGGCTGCTGCGGAATCCGTGGGCACCTGCAGGCTTCACCGCCCTCGTCCTTCTCAACAGGAAGGAACAAGCTACCCCGGGAAACGCAGGAGAACGTCGTACAAAGTCCCGGCGAGGATCAGCTGGACTGTGCTTTCGGGGTCAGCACGGCGTGACCGGAACACACGGCGGTTCTGAGGTGGCCACGGCCACAGCAGGATCTGGAGAACAGCGGCTACGGCCACGAGGGCAGCAGGACGCCCGCCGGGCCGCCCCGCTCCGTGTGACAAACACGCCAGGGGCGACGATGGAGGGCGGGGCCGAGCGCTGAGGAAACAGGGGAACTGCGCGAACTGTCACCCACGTCGCCTGCAGCTCACTCCTCCGGGCGGCTCCCTGGTGTCCCGCGACAGCGGGCGTGGTCGCTTGGTCGAACCCCAGGGTAGCCCGTTTTCCTCCCGAGGAACTAACAGCATCTTTGGTGATTGTTATGACTCGATTTAACTGCCCAGCGACGTGAGTGTGAACCTCACCCTCCGTGGGAGACGGGGCTCCCTGACGTGTGAAGGGGGAGCCTCCGCGAGGGGCTCGTCTCAGGCAGGTCCACCCTGCCTCTCTCCGCTCTCTCCGCCGGCGTCGCGGCGGTTTAGCCCGACAGCAAACAGCAGCGTCGCACACTAGCGTTTCCAGTCCTTCCCGTCTCGGCTCACACTGAAGTACGCTGACGAGCGGTACATCTACTTCGGAATTTAAACGTGACCAGTCGGCGCTCTTGGGCCGCATTTCTTCTTCACGTTCGTTCGTATCACTAACGAGGTCGGATATTTCCGAGTGGAAATGGCTACAGTGATATTTTGGGCCCAATATATTTCTATCTTTGTCAATAATACTTGGTCTTAAGAAAAAAACAACGTTGCCATCACAGGGTAATTAAAATGATTAAAATACCACTCTTGAGGCCTGAGGTGACTTATTTTCCATTTAACGACGAGGTTACTCTCTCACGTGCTGCCCTACGTATCCCTTCTTTCCCTGCCCATCTCGCTCTCTTTGGTTTGCAGGAGCAGCCAGAGGTCAAAGCGGCTTGTCCCCTCCAGCGTCTTCAGATCAGCGCCGGGGGCTTCGACAGTGTGGCTTGGAGCTGGTTCCCTCCGTGGTTGGGTGGCGTCGGGGGCCTCACGCTTCCTGTTACTGAACAGATTCAGCCATCGATGGCCTTGGCCTGACATCGGCGTCTATTCGTCCCCGATAGCCCGTCGATATCATCGGAAGAGGGAGAGACAGGAGTCCCCTTCGCAGTGGCGACCTGAGAGTGGGTCTGCACAGGTAGGTCTGCGAGAATTTCCCAACCGCGAGTGTGCGCGTCCGCCCGTCCGTGCGCCTCGGCTCCGGCGGCCCCTCTTCCCTGAAGCACGATTTTCGTTTTCCTCCTCCGGCCAAGGTCACTGACCCTAAAAACCTCGATTCTCCTCCAATTACCCTTCCCTCGTGGGAGACGAGGCACGGCCCTGCCCTGTACCTCCCCTCCCTGACCCCGTTCTGCTGAGTCTCCGGGTCCGGGCCAGCCTCGCGGGGCCTTCTGCGGGGGAGTCCCCTTTCGCCGGCTGCGGGTGGCCGTGGCAGGCGAGGAGGTCCCTACGCCATCAGGGCAGGAGCCCTGTGCCCTGGACACGAAGGCTCGTTACACGAAAGTGACCGGCGCAGGAACGTGTGGGGGGGGGTGTCACGCGTTGAAGGCGAATCCAGGACCCGCGTCCTGACTCCCTCGTGCGTCAATCCCCGCCTGTGTTCGGGGCGACGTTATGCGATCCCCGGACTCCCACCCCCCTGCGATGTGAAGAGGACGCCCTTGCGCGCGGACACTTGAGACGTGTCGTGCGCAGCGCACGGAGGCCTCACAAATCGCTTTTTCCTTTTTCCCGCGGCGTCTCCATTTGTTTGAAAAACCTGGCCAGGTCGCCGTCGCCTCCCCCGCCTCGGCGCGGTTTACATTTCTCACGGATTTTTCAAAGGGCGCGAGTGCCACAGCCCTGCTGGGATGAGTCGGCGTGCGAAGGGCGTCACGGCGAAGCCCCCGAGGGGCTTGGGGCCCGCGGACCACACCGGGCCGGCCAGGCTGGGGATCCTCCGCCCCCGGGCCCCCAGGGCCAGCGCAAACACCCTACAGACCCCGACGGCGGCCCCGGCAGCTGTGACCACGGATCGACGGTGCCGGGATCAGGATTCACCGCTAAGGGAGACGTGGCCGTGTCCTGAGCCGCCCCCCACACGCCCCGTCCATGCCCACGCTGTCCCCGAGCCTCGGGCGCCCATCGGCCCCCTCTCCAGCCCTGGGACCCCCTCTTTCCGCTCCGACGTCCATCTCACCGGGCTGCTCCTCTCTCGGCTCGGCCCAGGGGGAACTTGGTTTTCTCTGCCTTCCCGCAGCACGGTCCCGCGTCTGTTCATCCCTGTGGCCGGGTCCCCGGGGACTGGGAATGTCCGTGGGACCCGGCCAGGAGCTGCCCCCACCTCCCCCCCTTCCCGTTGCTGATGGAGGGTCCCGGCCCCCGGGCCACGGGCCGGCCAGACGGCCCGCTCCACTCGGCACTGCGCAGACGCGCTCGGTGGCAGGCGGCTAGCCGCGAGCCTCGCGTCCTGACGGGAAGGACGCTGCGTGCAGCGTCCCACGGGGAGGCCCCCGGGGACCACAGGGACAGCCGGGGCCCGCGGGAGGCAGGCTCGGAGGTGACGAGACGGAGCGGCACCCGGTTCCCGGGGAGGATGTGATTGGCTCGTGTGGGGCATCGCGTGGCTGTCAGGAGCCGGAGCCACCGCTCGGGGACGAGCTGGCGCTGTGCCCGGTCCCTTGGTGTGGGTGGGGGGGCACCTAGCCCAGGGGAGCAGAGCTGGAGGGTGCCTCGCGGGTAGACCATCCGAGGTTCCCACGGGTCACCACAGTCTAGGTGGCACGGGATAGGGGCCTTCCTGCTGGGACATGTGGGGTCCAGGCACCAGGGATGCCCTGGGGACCCAGCCCGGGGAGGGCGGTGCAGCCGGAGGCTCCATCACAGGGATGGAGGGGACGGGCTCAGGCTTTGTCAGGGGGTGTGCGGCCAGGAAGGCCGCTGCCCTCGCCTCTCAGATCAGGCGACATCCCCGAAGCTCCTTCGCTGAAGAGAAACTGTTTGTTCAAAAAAGAGAAAAGAGTCCCCGGCCAGGCCGCCCCCAGCACGCCCCATCCCGGGTGATGGCGGACTCAGCAGGTCGGGCCTGGTGCGCACCTGGAAGGGAGACCCACCGCCCGGGGAGACCAGGGGCTGTGGGTGTGAAAACAAAAACAAAAACAAAAACAAAAATAAAAATAAAAACAAAAATAAAAATAAAAATAAAAATAAAATCAAAATCAAAATGAAAATGAAAATAAAAATAAAAATAAAAATGAAAATGAAAATGAAAATGAAAGTAAGGGAGTGTGAGCGGACAAGGTCCTCGCACTCTGTGAGGTCCACCAAGGGCTGCCTCCCCTAAACACAAACAAACGAACAAACGAATGAACGAATGAAATAAAATGAAAATAAAAAAAGAGGAAAGAGCAAGCAAACGTTTACAAATGTGACGTTCAAGGGTAGAGGGAAGCAGCTCCATCCGCGCCGCATGCGGGCTGGGGCCTCGGGGCCAGGCGGAGCCGGCCGTGGCCAGGGAGACCAGGCCTCGGGGCCAGGCCCTCGGCCTCCACCGCGGGGTGTCCTCAGCCCCTAATCCACACGCGCAGACGCCCTCGGAGGGGCAAGAAAGGTCCAAACGTCCGGAGTCCGGTGACAGGAGCGGCACACAGGGCCGCTCGGATCAGGGGTGGGGACGGTCTGCAACTGTCCCTGACTCCCGGCGACGGGGGTGTCTGCCTCCCGCGCCCCCGGACGAAAGTGCAGGCGCGTTCCCAAGTTCATGTCCGCGGCGAGGAAGTGACCAGCCGCTCGGACGCCCGTGCAGGAGCCCACGGTGTCCGGCCCGCGTGGCTGGAGGCCGACAGGGCGCCCGGCGACGAGTTGGGCCCGCGACTGCCGGCGTCTTCCTCGCAGGCGGACGGAGGTGGCGGGACTTCGAGCGTTTTGCTGAGACTTGGCAGACGCCCCTCAGAGCCGCCCCAGCCTCCTGGGGCACGGCACCCCCGCCCGACTCAGGGGCCTGCGGGGGGGGGGGCGTCCTGCGCCGTGGGGCCGGAGGGCCAGTTCGGGGCTCTGGCGCCCGCGTGCAGGGACTCCACGCCACCGGCCCCCATCGTGGCCTTGCAGGGTGAGGGGGGACACGGAGGATGACTCGGGTCGGCATCGGGATTGGGGCGGTCTCAGGGTGGTGGACCGCGGCGCGGACCCCAGTGCTTCCTGCGCCCCCCGCCCCCACGCTGGCCCATGCCGCAGCAACGCCCCTCACGTGGCGAGGCCCGGGGGGCAGCTCGCGCCCGGCTTGCCCGGGGTCGCATGCTGGGGGTGCAGAGGCGAACGGGGGTGGCGGCTGCGGTGTCCCGGGAGACGGAGCGGCAGAGGGCCACGGCCATCGTCGCAGGGTGAAGTGCACGAGTGATGGGCTGGGGTTCTGGGGTCGGGGCCAGCGCTCGGCGCTAGTCCACGTCCATCGCGGCCTTGGCGCTGTCCCCCGAGCCCATCCGCCCTCCCCGGAGCTCGAGGAGGGAAGGGTGGCGGCCTCCTTCTGCTTTAACGCGGCCCGGAGGGCAGTCGGGGAGAGTGGAAGGGGGACTGACCCCGGGGGAGCTCAGGGTAAACACGACCCTCACCCCGAGACTCTTGGACCTTGTCCGAAGCAGGCGCACAGCCTGGGTGCTCCAGGCCGCCCAGGTGCCACCGTCCCCGGGGACCGGCATGCTGGCAGCCGCTGAGATGGCGCAGGAATAGCTCTCGGCAACGGTCGCCATCCTCAGACCGTTCTTCCACGGAGGGGGGGGTCTGTGCCTCCGGCCTCCAGCCCGGATAGGCCTCTGTCTCCTGCCACCGAGAGAGTGTGGCAGGGGAACCGCCACGTGACTCTGAGATGAGGTCTTTAAAGGGACACACGCTGCTTCGAAGACTGTCTCAGGACACTCGGGGAGGCGCCTCGTGACGCTGTGACAGGAGCCAGGTCAGAGGCGGGTCTGAGAGGACCCCGGCCGTTTGCACCGCCCGGGCTGAGGCCCCAGACACGGGGGACCGGAGGGAAGCCAGCCCTCTGGGCCCTACGTGGCCCATGAGCCTAGGTCTCCGGCTTTTGCTTCGTGCCACCCAGGGCGGGAGGTTCGTGACTGGTGACCGGAACAGGGCACGAGCCAGACGAGCTGTGCCGGGGCCTGGATGTGTCAGGGTGCGGCCGGGACGCCCGACTCCAGGCTGCCTGGCGCCCCGAGTCCATCTCCCTTGTGGGTTCTCGCCCACGTGCGAAGAATATCAGGGTAAAAGGGGGTGGCACGACTTTTTTAAAATCACGTTTTCTAATGTCATCTACAGGAGGTCAGGCTGACAGGACAGGAGGAAGGGAAGGTGACACCACTGGGACGCGTGTAGGAGAGCACACGCCCTGGGGAGGGACCCGGCCCCGCTGAAGTCCCCGGGGCCATCGGGACAGGGACCCTGAATGACGGCGCCCAGGCACCCAGAGCACACCGGGGTTGTGACACGTTACGCAGGTCAGGCGCCATCAGGCACAGCGTTCGTCGCGTGGACAGAGAGGGCAGGAGGGGAGAGATGCACGGGTCAGTGTGGCGGGCAGGGGAACGCCCCCGAGGGGGTTCTGGTCCCACCCCAGGACCTGGGGGTGCGGAGGGCGCGAGGAGAGGGGGCGGGCGGGGCAGGTGGGTGAAGGCCTCTCGTCGGCTGCCTTTCGGGTGGGGGCTTTGTCCTCGGCTGTCCCACGGGGCCACCGAAATAGGGCGTCGTCAGAAGTGGGAGGAGGAGGCAGGACAGGAGGCCACGGCGACGCGGTGTGAGGGGACTCGACCCTCCGCGCTGGCTTCCGGGGTGACGGGGCCTCTCGGAGCTGAAAAAGGCCAGAAAGTGGGCCCTCGCTGGCCCCGCAGAAGGAGCCCGCCCGCCAACCCCTGTCCGCTCGGCGAGGCCAGACCCAGACCCTTGACCTCTGGACTGTGCCGCGACCCGTCCGTGTCGTTTTCCGCCACCGGAGACGCAGACCTGCCCGGTCAGCACGTAGCGAACACCTCCCTGTGCCCGCGGTGATGACGCTGGGGCCACACGGTCCCAGGTCACGGTGCCGCGGGTCCACCGCGGTCATGGCACGTGGCGGAGGCTGCCTCGTGCTTCGTGCCCTCGTACTCTCTCAGCCACGATGCTCTGGGTCTCGCGTTTCCACCGTGACGTTCGCCTTCAGCCCAGGACCCCGGGCCGGGTGCCAGGCCGGCAGGAGCCTGCCCTCGCTCGCAGTTCGGGCGGCCGGAGGCCTGAGGTCGCACGTGGCCGGGGACACCGCCAGGCTGTGGGGAGCACCGGCTGCGGCCGCTCACCCGGCTTCCCGGGCTGCGAGGCCTCGCGTGGCCCGAAGCGCCTCTCCCACCCTCCAGCTCTCCGCGGCCCCCGGTGTGCGCGTGTCTGACACGTGTGTGCGTCCCGGGCCCGGACGCCCCCTCTGTGAGGACGCCCGGCTCACCGGGTCAAGGCCCACCCCGTTCCAGTCCGACCTCATCAGCCCGATCACACCCGCAGGGACACCGTCCACGCAAAGTCCCACTTCGAAGTCCTGGGGGGCGGTTAGGACTTCAAAACAGGCTCCTCTGGGCGCAGAATTCAGTCTGCGACGTCGTGTCACCATCCCCAGCCCAGACACGGCGCGTTTCACCTTCAGATCAGCTCGAAGGCGTGAGCTCGGACTCGCCGGGCCTGCCGTGTAGACCGTCCGCGTCGGCCCACTCTCCTCCCGTCGGGGGGCGCTTTTAGACACCCCGCGGGCTGCTCGGGAACCGAACACCCACCTGTTCAGTGGCTTTTCCCTTCGGCACCGGGGTCAGCCCGCGGTGTCTACGCAGCTCGCCCAGCAGAGGGTGCTCCAGGCCAGAGTTTGGAGCGCTCGGCGGGCTCTGCCCGACCCGATCCAGAGCAGGTGCCTTCGACCTGCCCACGTTTCCCCAGAGGAAACAGCTCGTCGCCGCCGGCACCGACGCGAGTGAAGGCTCCCAAGGGCCGCGCACTCCTCTCCAGGTTTTCATTTTTATTTTTCAATAATTTTATCTTTAACGACGAAGTCCCCAAAGCAGTGCCCTGGATTGCTAGGGACAGACGGAGCGCGACGGTTGTCACCGACCTGGCCGCCCTTTCTGAGACGGGTTCTCTCCCTCCCAGCGAGAGAGCGGATGGCGGGAGGGCCCGGCGCCGACGCCGCGTCCTCAGCTGGACTCGCTCGCGGCTCCACCCGCGCGCGGCCTCCTAGGCACGGGCCGGAGAGACGGGGGTGGCCTCATTCCCGCACGCGGGCCCCGTGAACCCCCTGCGTCCCAGAGGGAGACGGGGATAACGGCCGAGACAGGCCGTGAACATAGGTATTTCTTTATACGAGACGCCGCAGTTTCCTGAAACACTCGCAACCAGACCGCGTGGTCCCGGAGGCGGCTGCAGGAGTCGGCGCCGCCCTCTCGGGGCCGTGGGCCTCGCGGTCGGAGGCCCCGACGGACAGGAGCCGGGGCTTCCCGGCGCCGGTTGTGCTCGCATCTAGGCCAGCTCAGTCCTGAGCCTGCGGTGAGCGGCCGACGGTGTCTGGAAAACAGTTTGGGACGGATCCACGCATCCCACACCCCGCCGCCTGGAAGAGGCTCAAACGATGCAGGTGAGGCCCTTCCAGGCCTGCCAACGCGCTCCTGCCTCGGGTTTGCTTTGAAACGGCTGCACATCACTCAGCCGCCTTCCTCCCGCCGAGCTGCCGCGCGAGACTCCCGCCGTGTCCCGGCGGACGCCAGGCGGGGGCTGGGGGGGGGCCGCTCCGAGGGAGCAGGGCCGTGGCGGACACGCGCGGCCCGGCCTAACTGTCACCTGGGCGGGGCAGGGGCGGAGGCCTGCACTCGCTGGTTTAGATTCATTTTAGAAACCGGGGTTCGGTTTGCCCTCACCCACAGAAACCCGCGTCGCCAGAAAGCGGGGAAGCGGCGGCAGGCTCTGGGGGCGGCGACCGCCTCCTCCGAACGCGGCTCCGGGCCACTGCCCCGCCGTCCTCGAGATGCCGAAACCGGAGTCGCGCACTTGGCGTGAACTTGACCCTCGGCCTCCCCCTCCGGGCTTACCTTTCTCGTCCTTGACATCGAACCTGCCCGGCTGGGTCAGTCCTGCTGTCACGGCGGGAGGTGACCGAGCGGCCGTAGTCCACCCGGAGGCCACACCCCGGCCCTGTCTGCTCTGTTCCGTTGTATGAAATATTTATGTTCCACTCAGGCGGCACCTGGTGTTCAGCGACACCAGATGCCACATCCGCGTCGACGGGATCATTTATTTATACGTAGTCGACCACGGCTAGCCGGCACCCACGCCCCTTCCTGAGCACGTTGATTCTATTTAAAGCCCGATTTAGCTATATTCGTTAATATTTTATTTGTGCTTTGTGTGAGGATACGTGGGGGAGGGGTGGATGGGCACGCGTCCTCGACCGACTTTAGCGTCACTGAAAACGGACACACAACACGTCTCCTCCCCGTCCGAGCGTCCGGCTTACCCGGGCTCGCGGCTGCAGACTCCGTGAAGACCCCGTACTCCCCCGCCTCCCCTTCCGGTCACTTCCACCCGAGCCTGGCTTGGAAGTTGACGAGTCACGTGGTCACGCGGCCTGTCACATCAGTTTACGAAGTCGCCCGGCGCAATGAGACGTGACCCCCTGGAGGGCATCAGTTCCGAGAAGGGTGTATGGTGGCCGACACGGGTGGAACGTGTGGCTTTGCCGTCACACGGCTGTAATCAGCACGGAGGCGGGCGGGCCCGCGGCCACGTGGCCCGCCGAGAGCGCCAGACACAGAGGAACGGGGGAGAGGAAGCTAAAGTAAGCGAAGCGCGGCCGCGCTGCGTGGGCCGGAGTCTGGCGGGGCCCATGGCGTCTCTGTGCGTGTGTGCGTGTATGCGTGTGTGCGTGTGCGTGTGCGTGTGTGCGTGTGCGTGTGCACGTGTGTGTGCGTGTGTGCATGTGTGTGCGTGCGCTCACACTTCCACGTACCCCTCTGACAGTCCCGGTGCGGACCGTCACGCTGATGAGCCATCTTTCTTCGTGCCCGGCCTAGGGGGCCGACCCCACGCGGGGCAGACATTCGCATCTTCCGCGCTTACGACCCCCTACTCCCCGCAACGTCCTCGTCTCACCTTTGAGACACCCCAACGCCCTTTCGGGGAGGTGTCTACTCCCCCCACAGGCTTCACCGTTGCCCCTCAAAATCCCAGCAAGGTGGGTTTATGTTAATTTTTGTTTTTTTCAGACATACAAGTCTCATTCTAAGGTTGGGTGCAGACGCACAGCGGAGTCTTCCTCAGCCACACGAGGAGACGAAACCCTGCCCCTTGCACAGCGTGGGTGGGTCTCGAGAGTCGCATGCGAAGCGCAGTGAATCAGACAGAAAAAGTCGGGAGCCGTAGGATTTCATTCCCGTGTGGGATACAAAACTGGCAGCAACAGACGAGCAAGGCGCAGTTTCGTGGTGACAGGAGAGGAAGGTGGGGGAGGAGGAGGTGGTGAGGGTGACGGGGTCAAACACGCGGGGGCAGAGGCAGATGTGACCGCGGGTGGCGGACACACAACGCGGTATGCGCACGACGTGTCATAGGACCGGACCCTCGAAACCTGCCTCATCTTATTCACCGATGTCGCCCTCAACGAATTTAATCAAAAATAAATAAAACCGAGAAATTAACAGCAAACCGTATGCAGCGACAGCGGCAAAATGGCTCAAACCAACAGCGACAGCAAAACGGGACCAAGAAGGCGCAGGCATCCGGGGGCTCGCGCGGGCGACACCGTCGGTCTCGAAACGTGACGTGCGCAGGATCTCACTCGCGTGCGCTCGTTGACATGACGTGGACGTGGGGAGTGGGACAGTCCGCCCCGGCCGGGACGCGGGGGCAGCGCCAGGGATTTCCTCTGACACAGCTCGGCACACGCGCGGTGGAGGCGGCGACACGTGGCGGCTGCCTGAAACCGCACGCGCACGCGCACGGATGGGGGTGACGACGGGTCCGAGGTCCCGGTCACTACTCTGTGCCCTGGTTCCCTAGCGTCAACCTCGCGCCGTGTCCCCGTAAGCGGCCATCACTGGGCGACATCCACTCCAGGGAATCTAGGGCCCATTTTTGGAACTTGCCGGGGGTCTACGGTTTTTAAAAAACGTGAAAAGAGAAATACAACAAAGAGCACTAAGAAGCGACTTTAGAAGTTTTCCTCACGTAATAAAACCTGCTGGGGGGTCTTCCTCCTGGTGCCATCGAGTTGGAAACAAGGGCGGCGGGAGGCGAAGGAGGACCAGGGAGACGCACCCGGGGCCCTGCGACGTGCGTGTGCGAGGCCGCCAGACCCCGCGGAGGCGGAGGCCACCGAGACGGGCGCCCTGGGCCCGGGTCACCGCTGTCCACGGGGCAGCTCTGAGGTCGGGGCGTGTTCTGAGAGGCAGAGCCAGTGTCTGCTGGTGTCCGTGACGTGGGAGTCCCTGCCCGGGGCCGCGGAGGGGTGGCAGAGCGGGGGGCGGTGCCCGGGCGCGCCGGCCTGGCCTTCCGTAAGCCAAGCAGCGGGAGGACGAGGTCCTCAGAGTGGACGTCTGCCTTGCAGGGTCTGACCCGTGCTGCTCGGAGGGGAGGAGAGACTTAACCTTGACCCCCAGGGGACACCCAGTCCTGCTCTCCTCTGAGGCCGACCCCGGCAGCTGGTCTCTTAAGGGCTCACCGTCCTGAGGTAAATAATGAAAACACGAAAGAAAATGGCCCCTGTGAACAGCACGAGCAGAGAAGGCGGGGACACGTGGAAAAGTAAAATAACCAATGACGTGGAGGGGGCAAACCTGCTGCCGAGAGACGCAAGTCTGCCTCTCCTGGAGATTTTCTCCGGAAACTAAGGCCTTCGTGAATATCTGGCCTCCGTCCACCGGTGCCCAAATCGGAGACTCGGGGTTCCAGAAAGAAAGGCGGGAGCACAGGGGGATCAACATCAAAAGTCCAAGAAAGAAAGGCAAGGGACAGGGGGACAATTCTTAAAAAATAGATAAAGGACACCTCGGAGGCCTCGCAGAGGAAAACAGAAGCCGATGGAACCACGTCAGGGCACAGAAGAGGGGCCTGAGGACGGCGAGCGACACCTGGGAGGGGAGATTTCTAATAGGCTAGACGGGGCGGGATGCGCGGGATGGACAGGTACGTGGCACGTGGACGTGACTTCCATTCTCCACAGCGGGCACCGCCAGGAGATCCAAAAGGAACCCCCGAGACGCGGGTTCAGGACTTTCCTTCCAGAAAGTGAGGCAGGTTCTCACGGGCGGGGCGGGTCGGAGGGTCTCGAATCATCGAGGCTACCAGGGCGGGTAGGGGAGCGGGTGGACCAGAAAGATAAGGAGAATCATTGTTTGAATAATGAGAACCGGGTCTGGATGTCACCCCCAGGCCGTTTGTCAGCCTGACCTCAGCTGAAACGACAGTGACTCTGGCAAGTCCTTCCCCAGGAAAAGCACCTGCTCCAAAACGGGGGTCACTCAGACGCAGACGAAACGGCGCCGCCCCTCACCAGGTCGGAGCTCGGGGGGGCGGTTCCCACGGGGACGACACATTGGACAGCGGGCGTCCGCCCGCCAACGGGTTAGTGGGAAAGTAAGAGCCGAAAGGTAAATCGATGTAAACGTGAGACTCGGGGGAGAATGTAACGGAAATTATGGTCCAGACAAAAAATTATTAACAAACGGGACGAGGGAATGTGAACACGTGGGAGCACTGCCAGGGACTACGGCGGGAGAGCGAGTCCTCTCAAGTATGACGAAAGGCTCTGGTCGTCTGATGTTGGGATGGGGTCAGCTACGAGTTCGTCACAAATAAAATTCACGTCGCTATTTCCAGAGGGCGATTCCCAAGTGGACGGGGAGACGTGGACCCGGCTCTGGGATAGACACACCCCCCCAGCGCCGTGCAAATTCTTCCTCCCAGACCCGGGTGATGAGAGAAGTCATGGCGGCTTGTGTGACGGGCACCGAAGGGCTGTTTGGGAACCTGCGGGAGGGACTTGGACCGTGGGGGACTTTCCGTCCCACAGTCCGCGGCTCTCACGTGCGCCGGCCCCTGCCCGAGCAGCTCTGCCGCGCTTCGTCTTTATGGCTCATCCTAATCCGTCGGGGAGTTCCTCGTCCTCGGAAATGAAGTCTGGGCTCAGGGAAAAGCACAATTGCAGAACCGGGCGCTGGAGGAATTACGGGCCTCGTGTCATCGATTTGCCCACACGGGCCTCGTCGAAACCTCCGATAACCCGAGGGGGGAAGCCAGAGTCCCCTGGCTGAGTGATGGAGGGCAGGTGACAGGGTCCAAGCGCTGGACTCCAAGACTAAAGCCACCCCTGGTGGCTGATGCTGCGGAGGGTCTGAGTTTTCTACCGGGTTATTTCAGCGCCACGTGCAATAATCAGGGTTTACTGTGAGAGCGTCATCATCGCCACCACCACCGCCACCATCGCCGCCATCATCATCACGGCCACCATCACCATCCCCACCACTGTCACCATCCCCACCGTCACCATCCCCACCGTCACCATCCCCACCGTCACCATCCCCACCGTCACCATCCCCACCGTCACCATCACCACCACTGTCATCATCACCACCATCACCATCACCACCACTGTCACCATCCCCACCGTCACCATCCCCACTGTCATCATCCCCACTGTCACCATCCCCACCACTGTCATCATCCCCACTGTCATCATCCCCACTGTCACCATCCCCATCATCACCATCACCACCATCACCATCACCACTGTCACCATCCCCACCACTGTCACCATCCCCACTGTCATCATCCCCACTGTCACCATCCCCACCACCGTCACCATCCCCACTGTCACCATCCCCACCGTCACCATCCCCACTGTCACCATCCCCACTGTCACCATCCCCACCACTGTCATCATCCCCACTGTCACCATCCCCACCACTGTCACCATCCCCACTGTCACCATCCCCACTGTCACCATCTCCACTGTCACCATCTCCACTGTCACCATCCCCACTGTCATCATCCCCACTGTCACCATCCCCACTGTCACCATCCCCACCACTGTCATCATCCCCACTGTCACCATCCCCACTGTCACCATCCCCACCACTGTCACCATCCCCACTGTCACCATCCCCACTGTCACCATCCCCACTGTCATCATCCCCACTGTCACCATCCCCACCACCGTCACCATCTCCACTGTCACCATCCCCACCATCACCATCCCCACTGTCACCATCCCCACCGTCACCATCCCCACTGTCACCATCCCCACCGTCACCATCCCCACTGTCATCATCCCCACCATCACCATCCCCACCACTGTCACCATCCCCACCACTGTCACCATCCCCACCGTCACCATCCCCACCATCACCATCCCCACTGTCATCATCCCCACTGTCACCATCCCCACCACTGACATCATCCCCACCGTCACCATCCCCACCGTCACCATCACCACCACCAACACCCTCATCTGTCGGCGCTTCCCACAATGAAGTCTTCCAGAGTCTCCACTGACAAGTCCCACTTCAGCGTCCCCCGTGACTCTCGCCAGAAAAGTACAATTTCCCTCCACATCGCTCTATAAGAAGATTCCCTCAGGAACAGAGGAACAAGAACGGGAAAAAAGCAAAGCGACGGTGGCAGGTGTGGACGTTTGTACAGGTGCATGCGCCCCGTTGCCATGGTTACGCCCACGGGGAGGCGGCATCAGCGAATTCAGCCGAACCTGGAGATAGAGTCGCTTTCAGAGGGGCAGAGTGTTATTTCTTACATTGACACGGTGTCAGGGGGTCAAAGAGTCCCCGACCCTTGAAATTTAGAAACCGCCTCTCCCATGGTGGGGGGCGAGAGGATTCCTCCCAGTTGCGAATCGCGTTCGTGCGCGTTTCGGCGTTTTCACACAGACACCCCGGCCGCTTCTCCCATTCCAAGTCGCCTTCGTCGTTCTGTCTCGTCGTTCTTGGCTGCGTTCGTCTTCACAGGAGCTAAAGCTATCTGACATCCCAGTGCAGACTTAAAGTTTTATTGCCTTTTCAGTAAAAAAATAAAATAAAAATAAACATAAACAAAACACCCCCATGCCAGGGAGCTTTATTCACGTTGCACTCTGGGACCGTGTGCCGATTAGGCACCGTTGACCATCTCCGTTTGGGGGGGTCTGGGTCCTTGCCCTTCACCATTTACTGTTAAAAAATGGCTTTTACCCCAGGAATTGCTTTCCACATTCAAGCTTCCCTCTGGGGGACGATCAAAGCCAATAAAGGGGGCGAACCCTTCCAAAAAGCTGCCGGTCGTTCCCCCCCCGACGTGTCTGCGCGTGCTCCTCGACTCACGGTGCCGAAGTCCCTTCCCGCTCGCACGTTTACGACACAGGAGGTGGCTGCAGGTGCGGGGGGCGGAGCTGCTGGGCCGGCCTGGGGAGTCGCTCGCCCCGGGACGGTTTTCCTCCGTGGTTGGACCCGTCGTCCGTCGTGGCCTTTCCCGGGACGCTGCTCTGTGCTCGGTGGTGAGAAAAGCACCAGGGAGGGGGCAGCTTTCCTGTTGTAATTTCATGCATTTGGGGGGGGGATTTTTTCTACGATTAGCATCTTCGCTGTGTTTTGGAGAGAAACAAGGGCTTTTCAACATTAATCGGACGAGCTACAGGGCAACGCGTTGCGCGTGGCCTCCGACGACAGCGGGCTCACACACCCTGTTGAGGATGTTCCTGGAAGGAGCGGTCATTCCCGGAGACCTCGATGGGGGCCGCTTGTGAGAGTCTAGAAGAAGGTCCCCTTGTCACTTCGCTCTTATACGCGATCCAGGCTCGCGGAGTTTGCACTGCGTAGAGCGAAACCCACCTGACCTCAGGTCTCTGCTGCGATGGGTCCCGGGATGAACTTTCTTAAAAATCCTTGTCATGTTCAAGGATGCCCCAAACGCACGGCAGGAAACGCAAACACCACGCATGGTGGATATGGGGGATAAGCAGGTCCAACAGCGACACGGAATCCGGGGCGCAGAGCCCACGAGACGAGTAATTCACATTTTCTTCAATAAAACGACAAAATGAACAATTTTTGTTTGTCTTGAGATCTTCGGCTTGAATCTGTCCCGAGCAGACGAGGTCGCACAGGGTCATCCTGTGACTGCGAATCCACGAGACAGCGGTGCCTTTTCGTGGAGAGACCGTCTGGACGACCACGTTTGGAGGGGCGCGCTGGCTCCCACGGAGCACAGTGCTGGGGTCGGGCGCAGACGTGGCGCTTTGGGGGAGACTCGGTGCCACTGTGGCGGGTTCTGATCCTTTTGAAACTGGGGCCGAAACGCAGCCAAGGGAAAAAAAAGCGAAGACGAGGCGTGGGCCTCGCTGTGTGAATTCTCGGAGACGGCGACCCAGGGAAGGGCTCACCAGAAGCCCCGTTTCTCAGGTTTCCCGTCGTTTAAATTAAATCGGGGCGAATTCCTTAGCTGTCCTCCGCGTGCCCCGGTCGACTGTCACAGCGAACGCACGCAGGGGCTCTGCCATCGCGTCGTTAACGAGACGCGCGGGTCCCTGGGTCCGCGCCGGCGCCCGGTGACTTGCGATGGCCCTGTCGCGGCGCGTGGGGGCGGCTGTCAGCGCCGGCGGCTGGCCGTGTGCAGGCGCCCGCTTGCCAGCCCCCGGCGGGGCGGGAGGCGTGAACACCTGGACCTCGGCTCAGACTCCGAGTCAGGCGATCCGGCGGGAGCTGTCGCAGCGAGTCCGTAAAGCCGCGCACACGCTTTGTCTTGCTCGGTTCAGAGAGCTCATAAACCCCAGGAACGTTCTGGAAGCCGGCTCTCTGCGGAGGGCGGCTCGCCCTGCTGCTGATGAGAGCCTCGCGCGGATCTGCCCCCTCTGGGGATCGCGCTCCCCACACAGGGGCTGCCACTTTCCTCGCGTGCCAGCTGTCGGGCAACTGGGCCCTTCGTGCTCCTCTCGCTTCTTTCATCTTCTGCTAAAATTTCATTAAAAAAAAATTAGAAGTGTCCCCTTTTCTTCCTTAGCATCCCAAACCTGGTGACAGTAATGTGCGGTTTGGGTTCAGGGACGTTTCTGTGAGAAACTGTGGGGAAAAGTGTCCCTCCAAAGTGGTCTACAAAGAGGTGACGGACCAGGACTCGAAAAGGCCCCTCTCCGACCGGACAGTTGTCATTTACAAACACCCCCCAGGCGCCCCACCCGCCTCCGGGGAAGCGGCACCTAAATCGGAAGGTCACGCTGTGAGTCCTACTTGTCTCAGGACTTCGAGGCCAGGGCTCGCGGGCGCGGGGCCTGTTTAACTCGGACAGGCCACACCTCACGAAAAATCCGGGATTTCGCGTCCAGCGTGGACGCATTTACTCCAGAGGCTTCATGGCTTATCTCCGTGTAAAGATGCAGGAACGAGGGTCCGGGGTGCAAAGTGACCCGCCCGAGCTGCTCGGCCTCCGCTCCCAGCCCCCCAAACGCGTTCCCAGCTGCGGAGAGAGGAGGCCTTGCCCCTTGAGCACAGAGGCCCACGTCACTCTCTGAAATGCCATTGATGGGGCGGAAACCGCGAGACTGGGCACGAGCCATCGCGGGGTACGGGCGTCAGAGTTTCAGCTCTTCTTTCCGGCTTTGGTCGACTCATTTTATGCGGATGATAGTTGGAAATAAAATACCCTCTGGGTGACAGTTCCGCAAACGAACACCCCACAAATCCGACACACAAATGGTGGATGAGCAGGTGCTTTTTTCACTCGGTTTCCCCACTTTCTTTGGTGTTAAGTGAGTTTGAATTTAGAAAGAACCCTGTCGTGTGAACGCATAAACAATGCGAAACGAAGGAGGACTGAAGGTGAAATTAAAACAGCCCCAGACACACGCCCCGTTCATCCGTTGAGCGTTTTGAGGGATTTCTTCAAGGTTTTTGTTTTCCTACATGTATCTTTCTACACCTCGAAATCATGTGGCATGTCACGCGCTTCCAGTATTTTCCTCTGAAACTGTAACGCGACGTCTTTGACGTTATTCGGTTATTTCTGTTGCGGTCCAGCACGACAGCCAGTCTCTACCACCCAACCCTGCGCGTGCGGGCTCTGCCCCGCTGTCGCTGATATTTCTGCAAACGTCGCGGGGTCCACGAGGCTGCTTCGCTGTCGTCTCCCGGATCATTTCTGACGACCGCAGGCTCGCCGCATCAAAGGACCCGCACGTTCCAATCGTCTGGACACCCATCGACGAACGCTTTCTACCTTCGTGCTGTCACCGTCCCATCCCACGTGGCGTCCTCATTTAAAATCTTTCTCGCTTAGATAGGAATGCAGATAGCTCATCCTTCATGTGGTTGGATTTAATCTGAGAACCTAGCACGGATGGGACTCGCCAATGATCAGAGAGTTTAGTTTTAAAATAAAACATTTAAGCTCAACCTCGAAAACAGCGTCTCCACGATCCACACGTGCCGAACTGCGGAATTCGTGGGGCCCCTTGTGGGCCACAGCCCTCACGGCCATCCCTGGTCGGACCACCCCCTCTCTGCCTCCGGCCCGACCCCAGACAAGGCCGTTCGCCCTGCCGGTCCCTGCAGGACGCAGATCGCCGTTTCCCGTCTCCCGAAGAAGGACCTTTTAGTTTCATTTATTTTCTCCATTATTTTCTCTTACAATTTTGTTGATTCTTGCATTTATCTTTTTTTTTGTAAATTCCTTGTTTGGTTTGGATTTAATTTGCCTTCCTCTTCTACTTCCTAAGGAATAGGGTGTGCATGATCGATTTGAAATCTTCCTTGTTTTCAAGGTGAGGATTTTAGCGCTATGCATTTTCCTCTCGGCACTGCCTTAGCTGGGTGTCGCACATGGGCACTGCCTTAGCTGGGTGTCGCCCATGTTCTTCTTCCCTTTTTCCCGTTGTCATTCACCTCAAAATACGTCCTGGTTTTGCTCCTGACTGCTCCCTTGACCTCGGCAACATGGAGAAGGGAGGTTTATTTAAATTCTAAGGATTTGGAAATGCCACCTGTAGGACTCCCTAAATCATTTCAAATTGAATTCCGTTGTCACGAAAGTCACTTCGCTCGGTTTCAATGATTTCGAATGAGCTGAGACTTGTTTCATAATCTGGCACGCTTCCTCCCTTGATGGATGCTCCGCACGCTCTCTGGCAGAACGCATCTTTTCTCAGCCTTGGACGTCCCGCGTGTTCTATAAATATCAACCAGGTCAAGTTGATGGATCGTGCTCCCTGTGTCTTCTGGATCCGGTATCGATCTTCTGTCTCCGTGATGTATTTATCGACGCTGAGGGAGGGGCGGTGAAGCCCACAACCATAATGGCGAAGGTTTCCGTCTCTTTCAGTTCTGGTCGTTTCTTCATCATTGTTTGGAAGCTCGAGCATTAGGTTCGTGCGCGGTCGCATTGCTGCGCTCTCTTCATTAAGATGCCCTCGTGTACTCCTGGCAATGCTCCCTGCTTTGAAGCTGAGTTTGTTTGGCGTTGAAACAGGCCACCCCGTTTTCCCTTCCGCTCAGTGTCTGCACGTTGTGTGTTTTCCCATCTCGTTCAGTCTAACCGTTAAAAAGAATTAAAGCGGGCTCCTTCTTCGCACCCATCTTCGACTTTCATTTGTCGTGATTATTGACATTTAACATTCCTATTAATACGTTTAAATTTAAAAACACAATTTTGCTGGGTTTTTTTTTTTTTTTTTGGTACTTTGCTTTTCTTCCTTATTTTTCTGTCCTATTTTTTTTTGGAATAGGGTGTTTGATTTTCATCTCCACTAGGGGCTTATTACGTAGGCGTTCAGTGAGGCACACCCCCTAATCTCATTTCTGGGTCTTTCTACTGGGATTGTCCGCCCCACCCATCATTTTTCTCCATCGTTTCTGTTCTCTGGGCTCTGCTTATTGTCGTCTCTGGAGAAGAGTCTGTGCTCACCCTCGAGAGGAGGAGACAGGCTTCCCCAAGCCTCCCCCCAGCCCCCCTGGGCGAGTGGACTCTCAGGCCTCACGGCAGCCCCGCATCAGTGGGCCGGGACCAGGCACCTGGCATCAAAAAGAGGTGAGCCCCAGAGAAACGATTTCTAAAAGTTACATTTCTAATTTCCTGTTGGCCTCGTGTTATAAAAAATTGGGGCCGAGCATGGAGATTATTTTCTGAGGCGACGCTCTTCAGTTTCCGTTCAAATTGTTTTTCTTGGGTTTCATCGTGCCAAGCAAGTCTACGGTTTCTAGATTTGTCCTCGAATCCGTCCATTTTAAAGATTTTTCATTTGTTTGTTGGCTGACTTCTTTTTTTCTTACGTTTTAGAGCACTTACAACGTTGTTGCCTCGATCATCAATTTCAGTCACCAGAATCACGTTTCGTCCTTTTTCCAAACGGGCTGGACTTCTGCTTTGCCGTGGGTCGGGATAACTTCTTTCAGTCTCTCAAGGATTAATTTATAGCCTCGTATTTGGGAGAGGCAGCGGTCTGGCGAGCACCGAGCGCCACAGAGAAGCTTAATGTTCTTAAGAAATGGGAATCCATCTTCGAGCGCATTCTGTGAAGGCTGCATTCTTCCTCCGTCGATGTGTGAATATGTACACAGCTTTAATTTTCTCTCATAATGCTTCGAGCTGTAAATATGTGTCAGAAGCTCATGTTCTGGCTTCTTAGATTAGCTACGGGACATGCAAATGTGCTTTTCGTTTCACGTGGAGATCATTCTTCTCGCCTTCCCGCTCCCCGAATCATAAATACGCACGTTCCTATGTCAACGCATAAATAAATACGTATCCGAACCCGGTGTTGTTTCTAATGACCTCGGTGGATGCGGCAGAAGTTGCAAAAAATCCTGATTTGTGTCATGTTTTAAAGCCTGATACACGCCGTGTGTGTCATTGTCAGCTCCGGCTGCTGCAGCTGAATACCAACGACTGCGCGGCTGAAACGAGGGCCTTATTTCCTCGCAGTTCTGGAGGCTGAGGAGCCCGAGACCAGGTGCTGGCAGATTTGGGGTGCCGTGAGCACTGTCTTCCTGGCCACCCACGCCACCAGCTCACCGTGCCCTCGCGAGACCCCTTCTTTGGCCTACGTGGCAACAAAGAGGTTTGTCTGCCTTTTAGAGTAAGGACACACTTCTTATGAGGCCCCATAGTGACGGCGTCATCTAGACCTCACTACATCCCAAAGGCCCCACCTCCTAATGCCCAAACTTTGGGGGCGAGGCAGGGCTTCATAATACCTGTCTGGGGGAGACATGAACATCTAATCCACAATCATGCAAGCCCCCCTCAGCCTTGGAAGCATGCAAGCCTGGGGTTCAAATTAAAATAAGGTGCGAAAAGTGATTTCTCACACAAAAGGTCTCCGCAGCTGTTCCATCCATATGTCACGTCTTCGAAAACAGGAAAAAATAAGGATTACGACTGGGCCCGGGGTCGCACAAAAAATATATCTCCACGAAGGACAGCTGAAACCGCGAGAGAGAAAAGTTGTAGGTGAAACACGGTTAGTACGGTGAAGGTGGTCGGGGGTGATGCTAAAGTCAGATCGAAAGCAGCAGGCACTGAGTTTGACAAAGTGACGAATCGGAGGGACGCGGCATCTGCGTGTTCGTCGCAGGATTGTTCACAGTCGCCGGGGTCCAGGGGCAGCCTGGATGGCCTCGATGGATGGATGGACGAAGGGGAGGTGGACTTCACTCCGCCACAGACGAGACAGAAATCCCGCCGTCTACGACAACGCGGGTGGCCCTGGAGGGTATCAGGCTGCGTAGACGTGGAGACAGACAGGTGGCAAGTGATCTCACTTACGCGTGGCACCGGGAGACCTGGAAGGAGGAACAACCGGGACAGAAACAGTCTCGGACGCGGAGATCATTTTGATGATTGCCCGGCGGAAGGGCGGGAGGTGGGTGAAGGGGAGAGGGGGAGAATTTTAAAAATAAAATGGGTTTTGTTAGAATTGATAAAAATTGTTAATTTTAATCAATTGATCACATGTCATTGGGAGAAAATATAATTATTCAGTAAATGTCGTGTTGTCTGGATAGCAGCTAAAGAAATAAAGTGAGATCTCTGTCCCATATCCCTTACCAAAATGAAGTCCAAACATGTCTGTAATATATAAAACATAAACTTATTTAAAAATATTTAAAGCAATAACGTTAGAAGGAAACATAAGTAGATTTTTAAATATTTATTTCAAAATTAAGGACATTTTAAAACGTGCAACAAAACTCGGAAGCCATGACAGACAAAATCGATAGGTTTCACCATATTCTATAGAACGCGCGTAGCTAAAAACACTATAAACGAGGTCAGAAGTCGAAGGACAGACAGAGGAGAATGTTCGTAGCTAATATCGAAGAGCTGCTTCACAGAAAACTTCTCTAGATAAGTAGTCGAAACACCAACGCGACGGAAAAAAAATATCGAGAATGCGGCGTGTTAGGGAAATAAAGGATGCTTGGAAACGTGTGAAACCATAGTCAAATTTTCATGGAAAATGAATGAAAATGAAAAATAAAGTGTATTTCCTCACGTGATCAGATTGGGAAAGATTCGAACGTTTGAAAAATCATGTTTTTTGTGTGACTGTGGGGAAGTCGTCCCTTCTACATTCCCCTGAAGGGTCACTGGATCCCGTCCATGGAAGGGGATCGGTCAAAACTTTAAACGGCAGTCCCCCTGCTGGGGCTCTACCTTGAAAGCATTTCTCTGCCGGAGACGGGACGCCGGGGTCCTTCTGTGCAGGGTCCCGGGGGTCAGTGGGTACTGCCCCCCGCAACAGGCTCCCTGGGGGCAGAGGCTGAGGCCTGGCCCTGCCGTTCGTGCCCCCCGAAGGCATCACTGTGACCCGGCCAGGGAGAGGCGATCGTGGAGACGGACGTCCAGCTGAGTTTCCTCTCTTGACCACGGGGCCGGGTTTACTGGTCCTAAACCACGATGGAGAGGAGGGGGCTGTGTCTCCCCAAAGAGCACGAAGCAAAAATAAAAAATAAAAAAGAACCAGAAAAGGCCGAAATCCCTTCGGGCGGAGGTAACGCAGCCGCTTGCTGGCCACGCGGCGTCCCTGCTGCTGGTACCTCGGTGACCAGATGCGGGAAACCGGAAACCAGTCAGTCGGCTCCAGTCAGCCAGTCCCCCGCCCAGGACCGCCGGGCCGTTCCTTACCCCGCGCTGGGCGGTGGGCCTCGGTGGGCCCGGCGTGGATTAGGGAGTCCAAGACCGTCGGACTTTGCAAAATGCCCTTTGAATGGCTCCACCAGCGAATGTGTGGTTTGGGGGTAATTTTCATTTTTTTTCCCCAAAAGAAGAAACGCTGGAGAATGAAGAGAAATGGCTGAGGAAGGCGTCGTTTGCGAACGGCCTGAACTCCCAGCTCGGAGCTGCGCGGATGGTCGCACCGTCTGTAGGTGAAGCAGACGGGGTAACGGGGGGCAACGCTGCCCGACGCCCGCCTTGGTCGCTCACACACGACCCCAAATCGGCCACCTCTCCCTTCACGTCCTTCCCGTTCCCGTCCCTTCTCCCCAGCACGAACGGCCAGGGTGTGGGTGAGACCGCCTCTGGCAGGGAACGGAGGGGGCCATGGGGGGAAAGCCAGGCGATGAGCGGGGGCGTCCGAGGGCCGGGCGGGGGGAGCCGCCCTAACCACTTAAGCGCGCTCATTATCATGGCTATTGCCACCTCGGGCCACCGGAGACCGGATAATGCAGCCGGCATTATGCAGCGTGGAGGGCTCCCTGTTCTGCATGGGGCTCGGCTGCAATCAAGCTCCGCGGCCATGAAAAATATGCACATACGTTTAGCGGGGAAAATCTCCAGGGCCGCGGCGGGGCGGGCGTGTGTCGGGCCGCGTGATGGAGAGTTCCTGGGAATTAATCGTCTGGCCGTAGTTTATCAGCGCCTTCACGCTGCCAGGAGCAGCCCCCCTGCGCGCGTGGGCGAAGCTGATTATCCATGCGCGTCCTGGACAAAGAGAGCAAGGCCCAGGCCTCCCACGCCCGTGGGTGCCGCTGGGTCTGTAGGTGCTGCTGCGACAGCCGTCCCGCTGACCGCCCCCTCCCGCCCGACAGCAGGCGGAATTGCTTATTTTTCCTAGTCTGGGGCCTCGCGTCCCTCTCTCCACCGGCCACTTTAGTACGACAATTGCCGCAGCCCGGCTTCGCGTATAATTGATGGGGAGAATCCAATTTCACCGCGATCGCCTTTTCGGGCAAGACGTCCTTTGTTCCTCTGCTTCCAAATATTAAAAAAAAAATTAAGAACTGTCGTCACATGTGCTAGGAGCCGGAGATGCTCCGTTTTCTGTGCGCCTCGAAGCAGCGGGCCGGACGCGGCACCCGCGCGGTGCGTCTGTTTAATTCTGGGGCGGGGGTGGCTCTGCCCCCACAGACGGAGTTTCGGGGTGAAATGCCTCAGCTTCACAGCGCAGTCAGCCCACGGGGCCAGCTGGGACAGGGGTGCCTGGCGACGGGCACCGGGGCTGAGCGCGGCGGGCAGGGTCGGGCCCGCAGTCAGGCCCCCCGGGCGCCGTCTGGCCTTCGAAGCCCTGAGCTGCGCTGCTCCGGGGAGCGGCGTACGTGGGAAGCAGAGCAATTGCCTCTGACACTTAAAAAGGATTTTATTGACGGCTGCAGACGCGCCGGGGATTTGCGGAGAGCCCGCTCCCATCTGTAATACTTGGTGTGATCAAAGATGGCCCAGCAGCCGCAGATTATGGCGAAGGCGGCCGCGCGGGCTGCGGGCTCGGCCTCGGATCCGCGCTAATCCCCCCGCGACCGAGGGCCACTGGCCGTGATGTGGACCTGCTTCTCGGGGCTCCTGCCCACGGACCTTTTAACAAGTTCTAAGGTGGATCATCACGGAGCGCGCCTGGAGACGTCCTTTTGCGTGCGCTCTCACGGCCCCGGGCTCCGGGCCGACGTCGGCTTCACGCTGCGTGGAGGTGTTCTGGCCCCTTTGACTCCGGGGGCTCCCCAGGTGCATTGAGAGACGGTGGCATCTGAGGGGACGGGAACCAGGCCGCTCGAGCCGCCCGGATCAGGGGCTGGGGGCCGGGAGGTGCTGTGTGGAGTCATCGGGCCGAAGGTTCCCGAACAATGACGCACACGGTCTCGGAAGGCCTGGGGCCATCTATGTCCCCTCCCGCGGGTGATGCCGGTGGCGGATGCACGTGTACGTGCACACGCATTTGCACATCGCCAGCTCGGGGCCCTGGGCTGCTCTGTGACCTTGAGTTAACCTAAAGCCCAGTCTGTACCTGTGTCCGGAGGATGGCCGCTCCGACTCACTGTCCCGCTCGCGGCGTGGCGCGAGACCCCGAGGGAACGGGAGGAGCCAGAACGCTGAGCGGCCGGGCGTGCTGTCCCGGGGGAGGGCGACACGGCAGGCAGGAAGGGA